>VYZX01019476.1:226475-286296 GCA_013401335.1 Brachypteracias leptosomus
TGGACTGGCTGCCATGGTCTGCAAGGAGATGACTCTAATGATAGAGGAAGAGACACGGTTAAGGGAGTCTGTTGTACAGATGGTGAGTAATAAAAGACAACTCTTACTTTGCTTGCAAAATAACTTTTGCTTCTTCCTGCCCCTGCCTGGATTAGAGTTTTTTAGCAAGTGTCTAATTTTATTTTTTTTTTGTTAGGGAGTGTTGATGTCTGAAGAAGAGGTGTTTGAACTGGTTCCAGATGATGAGCGTCAGTGCACAGCTTGCAGAACCACGTGCTTCTTGTCAGCTCTTACATGTTCCTGTAATCATGAGCGTCTGGTATGCTTATACCATCCAACTGATTTATGTCCATGTCCCATGCAGAAGAAGTGTCTAAGGTACATAGGATTATTATTTTTTTTTTCCCCACTTGTCTTCCATATCCAATAGTTCACTGAAAACCAGTGACCAAATACAACATTTGATCACACTTCTCTCTTCCTTTATTTTAAGGGGTATTTTAATCCTCTTTGCTTGTGTTTTGGTTCCAAAGCAGCAGATATACATGTTTGGTCTTTCTGGCCTTGTGGTAGCTGGAAAAACTCAGTATAAGCAATATACTGGCTTTTTTTGTGTGGGCATTAATACTCTCTGTATTTTCCTTCCGTATCTCCAGGTACCGGTACCCACTAGAAGACCTTCCTTCTTTGCTGTACGGAGTGAAAGTTAGAGCACAGTCTTATGACACTTGGGTCAGTAGAGTTACAGAGGCTCTGTCTGCCAATCTCAACCACAAGAAAGGTCAGACTTCTATTGTTCATAGTAGGATGTCCTGAAATTCCTACGTTTGGTCTGTGTTCTCATTTTAATGAGATTAACGCTGTGTATTGCTTAGTGGAAAAAAGAAATAAGCTAATCTGAGTGTAATGCAACTCAACATTGTGCATTTCAATTTGAGCTAATCTGTTGGAACCTTGATTGAAGGCCTTTGGAGCAGTTTAAAAATATCCTTTGATTTTGCATGCAAATTATTTATGTATTATTATTACAGATGTGATCGAGCTGAGAGTAATGTTGGAGGATGCTGAAGACAGGAAGTATCCAGAGAATGATCTTTTCCGCAGGCTTAGAGATGCTGTGAAAGAAGCAGAGACCTGTGCTTCAGTAGCACAGCTGCTTCTGAGCAAAAAGCAAAAACACAGGTAGGACAGACATTTTTTTATCAGTTTTCATCTATTTTGTTACTTAATTGGACTTGGAAATATAAGAACCCAGAGGTCTCACTGCCTATGAACTTCTTTCAGTGTTTCTGGTCCTTAGTGCTGTGACTCACTGAGAGGCAGGGGAGGCAGGTGTGCTGACACAAAGAGCCAAAAAGTGGGCTTCCTTGGAATGTGTTAAGCATCCTGGTGTCAGCTGACCTATGCACTGAAATGTGAAATCCTTTGGAGAAGTTATGTGTTTGGCTGATCAGGAATTTCTCTGAATGTGTGGGATAGTTGTAAGGAAAGACAACTAGAGGAAAAAATGTAATGAAAGTCAGTCTTGACATGAATGTTTGTATTTTAGGTAGCATGGCTAAGTACGTAGCTTAAAGATATGGAAAGAAAATCTGTTAGAACATTGGATTGCAAAGCAAAATGTTTGATAAGTAGGAAATGCCAGTTATGGTTGGTGAGGAAAGCATGGTTGTATCTTCTGGTACAGCATTTTTCAAAAATATTACAATTTTGCCAGCTGTTACATAATGTATTGTGATGCTGGTGGAGTTACTGGAAGTTGCAAAGGAAGTGCGTCTTGCCAGCATTGACTGGGACAAAAGGATTTTGGGGAGCAGAGCTGTGCAGAGAGCAAAACCTATTGGTTGTTTGAGCCAGTCTTACCTCTTGGGAAGAACCATGGGCAGCAGTGTTGTGTGGCTGAAAAGTAGTGGTTTGCCTCAGTGACTGCTGGCTGTTTAGACTCCCTTAGTTCTCTGTTGCCTGCCTTGCCTGTGCCTGCCTCAGTGTTATTCTGTCCTCTGGCCCTACCTCAGCAATCTGATGGGTGTCTTCCCTTGTTCTGCTGTCATGAGCTTTAAGCAACATGTTCTTCCTTCTTTTCTATGCATTCTATGCACCGAATAAAAGTCCCATAGAAGAGAATTTGAGCAGGTAATTAATTCTTGTGCTAGTGGTTATAAGGTAAACTTTTAAGCTTATATTTCATATTAAGCTTACTTTGTAAGCTTTTATTTCATCTAAGATTTGGCTTTGTCGTTCATTTTTTTTTCATATTAATGTGCATATTTTTTTATGTATAACGTAAGACTTTTCAAGAGACGGAGTAAGAAATAAATACTTTGTTAGTTACAATATCCAACATTGCTACACAGAACATAATGGAGAAGAGAAGGCTCTAGGGAAACTTTATTGCAGTCTACCAGTATCTGAAGGGGGCCTACAAGAAGGCGTTTAACAAAGACCTGTAGTGATAGGACAAGAGGTAATGATTTGCAACTGGAAGAGGGTAGATTTAGATTGGGAATTAGGAGGAAATTTTCTACTCTGAATGTGATGAGGCATTGAAACAGGTTGCCTAAGGAAGCTGTGGATGCTCCATCCGTGGAGGTGTTTGAGGTCAGGTTGGATTGAGCCTTGAGCAACCTGAGCTAGTGGGAGGTGTCCCAGCCCATGGCAGGGGGGTTGGAACTAGATGATCTTTTTAAGGTCCCTTCTAACCCAAACCATTCTATGATTCCATAATTCTAAGATAATTCATATCGTAACTGTAGATAATTTTATATCATAATTTGAGACCTCACCTGAAGTGCTGTGGCCAGCTCTGGAGTTCTCAGCACAAGACAGACAGGAACCTGCTGGAGCATATGTCCAGAGGAGGCCACAAAAATGGTCGGAGGGCTGAAGCACCTCTCCTATGGAGGCAGGCTGAGAGAGTCGAGGTTGTTGAGCCTGGAGAAGAGAAAGCTCTGAGAAGACGACCTTGTGGCCTTTCAGTACTTACAGGGGACCTATAAGAAAGATGTGGACAATATTTTTAGCAGGGCCTGTTGCGGCAGGACAGTGATTTTAAACTAAAAGAGGGTAGATTTAGACTAGGTATAAGGAAGAATTTTTTTTTATAATGAGGGTGGTGAGATACTGACACAGGTTACCCAGAGAGGTGGTAGATGTCCCATCCCTGGAAACATTCAAGGTCGGGTTGGACAGGGCTCTGAGCAACCTGATCTAGTTGAAGATGGACTGTTTACTGCAGGGAGGTCAAGCTAGATGGCTTTTAAAGGTCCCTTCCAATGCAAAACATTCTATGATTCTATGACAATTGCTTGAATTTTAACACTGAAATGCTGGAGTTGCACCATGGATCCACGTATACTACCTGATGTAATTGGAAAGCTATTATAAAATAGAGAAGTACTTTTGCTGTATTTGAAGGGGAAAGAGGGCTCTCCTGTTTGGTTTTTATTGCTTGTAGGATCCCACTACCACAGAGGTATGGTTACTTACGTCTCTACAGGGGTTACATTGCCCTGTTCCGAGTGAAGTTTAATTATTTTCATAGCTCCCAGGTGTTCCTGGGCTGTTGCTGCTTTCTTCTCCTCCTTCTGCTGTTGGAGTGTGTCAGTCTTCTCTCAACAGACTTGTCTTCATTTAATTATTTGGCAGATTTCCAGGACTATCCCAACAAGCACAAAGGGTAGAAAGATTTGACAACTTTCAATGCTGTGTCTAATCTAAAGCTGAAAGAATTCCATGGGGCAAAAATACTGGCTTGTATATACATCTGAGGCTGTTGTATGCTAAATAGCAATATGTTACAAAATTGAGGTTTGAGAAAGATTTTTTTTTTTTTTGAAACCTCTTTGATGAACAATGTTAGGAAATTTAAATGTAGAGATCACTTTGAGCTGCTGCTTTAACATTTATTTTTATATTTAATGCATCGAGAAGCATCACATTTTCACAAAGGATAAGGTCATTAAAAAGCAAATTAAAATGAATGCTCAAACGGAACAATTTGGCAGGGATTAAAGCAGCAATAAACTCCTGGTCAAATGTAGCAAAAGAAAGTCTATTCCTTTTGCATCTGATCTTTTATAAACCCAAAAAAATGGGTAATGTGAAGATGTATCCAATGTTCCAATCCTGTATCTCTCCCTGCTTTTGAAAGTTGTGAGTTTCCATAGGGCAGGGTAGTTGTGTCTTTCTGGGCAGCATCTCGTGCTGTGGCAGTCCATGGTTGGAGTGGGTACAGAATGCCAAGGGTGATGTTTCCAAGCATGCCCACCCTCCCTCCCACAGTGGTGTCTCTTGGAGCACTGCTTGTGCAAGCTGGAGGCACATCAGGTCCAGTGCAGCCACCACTCCTCCTCACTGTCTGTCCCAGCAGGTCGACACATGCAGTATTCTTTTTTCCCCTCTGAGTTTTAGATAGTGTGTAATTATATTTGATCATTAAATTTTACTTCTGTAATTGCATTTATGTCAATAGATTGAAAGAACAAATTTTGCTTTTCTTTAATGCTTCTATAGTAATAAAATGTAGATTCCTTAACAGGGAACAATTCTTCAGTTTAAAATCTGGCTTGTGAAGCTGTTGTGCCTGCCAGTGATATATATACAAGCATTTTAATTTGTGTAGCGTGTCACTTTCAGGTCCTTTACTGCATTCCGTGGACTTGTTACTCTTGCTTCGAGTTATATTTAATAGAAGTGTCTTTGCAGAACGTGTCCTACTGAGTAGTAGTCGTCTTCTGTTGCAAGGCCAGTTTCAGCAGTTCTCTGACTGCCAGAGAGCGAGCTCTGGAAAACAAGACCTCTTTTTAAAGCTTGTTGCTGCTACATGTGTCAGACCTTCTTGTCAGTGCCTGTTGTGGCAGTCGGCTTCTTAAGCTGCCTAAAGCAGGCTTTTGGGGGCTATGTTCTTTTATCTGTTCGGAACAAACTGTATTTGAAAGTCATCTAGATACTCCTATCTCTTAAATTCTCTTGAAGATACTTGGAGGAATGACCTTAAATTCAGTTTTCAAGATTTTGGAATTCTTGTGGGGTTTGTTTTTTTTCTTGAGTTCTCAAGTGAAGAAATTTTTTTGTAACTTCTCGGTAATCTTGATAGCTTTCTGTCACTGGGAGTAAATCCAGGGATAATCAACCTATCTCTCATTAATATTGTTTATGTCCATTCATACAGCAGACAGAGCCAAGATAGTGGGAGGACACGGACCAAGCTAACTATGGAGGAGCTTAAAGCATTTGTACAGCAGTTGTTTAGCTTGCCCTGCGTTATCAGCCAGGCCCGGCAAGTAAAGGTAAGTTCTCTGCAGATCATGTCGTGCTTTTTACTGTGTTCTGTTTTTGTGGTGGGTTGGTTGGTTTGTTTGTAAGATAATGTTGCCTAGTATAAAGGATGAAGGGCGTTTTTCTTTAAGAATCAGTCCTGCACTTACAGAGATTAACTGAATGGGGTGTTTCATTTCTAGCTTCTAATGTAAAGCAAATAGCTCATTCACAATGGCATCTGCGGCCTCAAGAAAGAAAGTAAAGGACTCTGGATACCTCCAGCTCAGTGTCTCCCTGCTTTACTGGATAATCTTGCTGTTGTCATTGGAGTTTTGCTGATGCCATCTTGCTCTCTGTCCATAATGGAATGGTAACATGTATTTCCTGCCCATTTGCAAGCATATCTCTTAACTGGGCAACAACAGTGCTGGTACTTCTATGCTAGTGTAGTCACAGCAGCTGATTACGTAGGGCTTGATTTGTTAGCCTAGGCGTGGCTATCTAGTGCCCTGTGAGATGCTCTGAAGTCTTCCTCCTAGCCTCCATTGTCATTTCAGGAGAATACCTCAGCTCTTGCGTAGCAGCCTCAGACAGCATAGGGTATTGGACATGGTGGTGAGTGTTTAGGTGAATGAACAGAGTACTTTGTGTGACTGTGCATAAGCTTTTTAAGGTGCCTGTTCCAATGGACATTGTCAGATGTGGTGGCCTTACTGTAGCTAAACCAAGATAAAAGTTCCCCCAACCCTATTGCTGTCCAGGCAGCCCAGTTTTCTTTCTCTGGACCAGTTACTCTTATTTTGGCATCATGCTATCTGTAGTGGTGGAATTTCTGGTTAAATCCTATCCTTTATCTGGTTTTGTAGAAACTTCTGAAGGTTAGGTTGGTGTGATTCTTTAGGGGAGAAGAAAAGCAATACCATGTTGGCAACTGTTCTGTAAATATTTCTCAGCCTTGCTTTCTAGGTTACAGCCCACTTAATTTGTATGCATGGCCTGCGTTTCTTGTCCTTCTTGTGTAATCTTTGCACCTGTCTTTGAATGAATCTAGACTAATAAGTAATCCAGATCATACCCATTCCCCTGGCTGCTGTTACCATTTATCACTCTGGCAGTCTGTATCGTAGCAAGTGTTTTCAGCAGCAATCTTAATTTGTTTTTCTGTCACCGATGATGAAATGTTAAGTAGTGTTTTGCCTACTAACCAACTTCTAGAAAACTCCTTCAAGAAATGCCCTTAATAAGGTTTTTTCACCTTGAGAAATGGTTCTTGAGATGTATATTAAGCGCTTATTAACACACATGTTCTCTGTTGATACAGCTTTAATCAGAATATTCTATAGTGCTAGATTGAGCACCTAAGACTAAACACTACCATATGTGCAGCTACTGCTATATAACCAAACACAGTTTAAGTCTTGTTTGAGAAGGCCTCTTTTCCAAAAGTGTTTACTAGTGTTAGTTATATCCTCCTCCATTCGTTCATTCTGTATCAGCTTTTCCATGATAGTTCAGTGTTGATATCACAGAGAGACTTTATATGGGACTTTCTTCTTGTCTTTACGATACTGACATGTTGTTGCTGAAACAAGTAGCTTCAGAAAACTGACTCCAGGATGCAGATTTTCCAGGCCTGTTGCCACTAATCTTAATCCTTCAAAGATATTCTTTAATGTGTTTCCTAGCAGCTAATAGAGTGGAAAGTATACTCTCATTCTCATATGATAGGATGATATGACTACACTTCTTTCCATGTACAAACCAGAAATATTTGCTAGTATTTATTCATGAAATTTTATCATCATCTATTAATAGACCTGTAAGAATGTTCTCAAAGGGTTTTTTGTTTCTAATGTATTTAAAACCTGCTTCTAATTAAGACATAATTTGTAGATAACAGAGCTGCAGGCATACAATAAACTCCTAATAGCTTTAATTTGTATTTTTTGTCTAAATATTTTCTCCCAACTAGTCTCTCTTCCACCCTCTCCCCAGCCTTAGGAGGCTGGTTCTGTTAAAGTACTGTGTTTGTGCATGCGTATGTTCTTGAAGCTTCAACATAATCACTAGCCAATAAAAATAAATATTATCATTTTACTCGTTACAAATCGTGCTCTCTTAGCTTCTGAATGAAGTCAGATAATGATAATTTATGCCTAAGAACTCACTGACTTTCAGCATGGCATTTGAATGCAATTATCCATCATAATGAATTGCAAAATAATTGTCATGTTGGATGATGAGTATTTTCTAACACGAAAGGCATTATAATTGTTAAACTGTAATAATTTACTATTGTTACTATGAAGCATTCAGCATATGTTTCCTAAATCAAAATCTTTATGATGTGGATCTTGTACTTTTTTATAAATGCCTTCTAGTTTCCAGACAGTCATGAAAAGCATCATCAGATAAAAAGGGCAGGAAGCCTAAGGGTTAGGAAATGCAGGTTTTGCTCCTCATTGGGCCATCAACTTGCTAGCAGAAATACCTGTCTTTTGGTAAGAGACTCAGGAGTGAATCAATTGAGCATACTGATTGATTGTCCTTGAATGAATCTCCTGCAGAGATTCTTTTCTGTCTATTTGTTGTCTTTGATTTTTTTCTTCTTTCATTGCAGTGCCAAAACATGAGGATGAGGACAACTGCAGCAGTGCAGTTGGATTTCTGTGAAATTGTCTCTTTTCGTTAGAGGATTTTGCATTTTCATTTCTTCCTTTGTGCAGTAAAACCCTGATGTGTTTAAGTGGTGGACCTGCTTTAGGAAATAGTAATTTCAAACTTCGCCATAGTTATTTTTATAATCTTTTGGTATTCACATACTCACGTGGCTCTGGCTTGTTCTCTCTTCTCAGCATGGTTTGTTCTATTGTGTATTACCATCATTACTGTAATGCCCCTGAACTAGATTGAAAAGATGATCTGTTTACATAAGTCCCCTATCCCCCCACTATTTTAAAATTAATGTTGACTGGGCACAGCTTAATATTCTGTTTCATTGGGAGCTGTAGTCAGCTGCAGTTCTAGGATTTTAGGTGCAGAGTTTGATGCAACTAATACGCCTAGTGTATGAAACATTAGCCCACCAAATTAGATGGTCTGTTATTTAGTATGTGTCAGACTTGATGGCTTGTGACAGCTAACTCAGAAGCTCTATGTGATGATCACATACAGATTCACAGCTGACTGATCCCTCAGTTACCTTTCCCTTTCGGTTCTATGGATATTTTTTCCTAATTGATTTGTACTGTATGTTATTTCAGAATCTGCTTGATGATGTGGAAGAATTTCATGAGCGTGCTCAAGAAGCTATGATGGATGAGATCCCAGACTCCTCCAAGCTTCAAGAGTTGATAGACATGGGCTCTGGCCTTTATGTAGAACTTCCTGAACTGCCAAGGCTGAAGCAAGAACTGCAGCAGGCGCGGTGGCTGGATGAGGTGAGATCCACCCTCTTGGATCCCCAGAGGGTCACCCTAGATGTGATGAAGAAGCTGATTGACTCAGGTGTGGGCTTGGCACCACACCATGCTGTAGAGAAAGCCATGGCTGAGCTTCAGGAGCTGCTTACAGTCTCGGAGAGGTGGGAGGAGAAGGCCAAGATCTGCCTGCAGGCCAGGTGAGTGTTCCTTTGCAAACTGTTCTTATAGGTTACACAACTGGAGTTCTCAGCCTCTTTTGAGGAGTGCGGTGAAAAGTAGGGGCTTTGAAGCTGTAGTACGTTGTTTGTTTGTGTTTTTACCTCCCAGCAGTTTGTTTGCTCGAGAGTTGGATTTGAGGTTGTTGATGAATTGCAGAAGAGTTGATTCCCTGTCATGTTGCACAGTGGCAGGAGGCTGTGAGTGTTGCTGCTGTCTTTGCTACCCATCCCCCTCAACAAAAAACACGGAGTGTGCTACGCAAGACAGCTTCCTCGACATGAAGGAGTTCTGATGCTATGCCCTTTTGAACTTGATTTTGCAAAGTCCATCAGCTTTCTCACCTCTCCTGTTCTGTGATAGCCAGTAGCACCCTCCAAGAATAGAGTCATGGTGTCCTGCACTGCAGTATAGGGATGAAGTTGCATCATCAGCCTGTCAAATTTGTGGCTTTAGTTGACTGGCATTTTGAGAGAAGGCTGGAATTGGGTTTTTCTTACTCTAGACCACGCCAAAGTATGATGGCTCTGGAGGGCATTGTGAATGAAGCAAAGAACATCCCTGCTTACCTGCCCAACGTGCTGGCACTGAAAGAAGCCCTGCAGCGGGCTAGAGACTGGACAGCCAAAGTGGAGGCCATTCAGGTAGGGGGTACAGCAAGGACTGGAATCTTCTGCTTGCATCCTTCTGTTTAGCCATGTTCTTTATTCCTAGCCCATCTACCCACAAAGGTAACCTGTAGGGAAGCCTTGCTGTAGCTGTTAAATGTGCTTACTGTAGCTCATGTGCTTGGATTTCTTCTAGTGCTGCTGTTTCCCCATTGACTATCCAATTTCTGTTTTGCTTCCTTTTATGCATTTCATGGGGGATGGTTAAAAGCCAGCAAATTCATTAAGATACAAATGAAACTCTCAAAGGGTATTTGGTATTGAAACTGTTTGACATACTGTCATTGCAGATACTTAACTGCAGCAGAAGATGTTCTGCTCACAGGTCTTCAGTTTTGGAGCTGGCTATGGAAATTTTTCTTTCTTTTTTTTTTCTGACCCAAACAATGTAAGATTTAACAGCAGTGAGGGCTGAAATTTTCTATCTGAAATAGATGAAGTTATGACATCATTGGTTCAGTAGCCTCCCCTTCTATTGGTCTACCCATGTAACTTGATCAATAAGGACATGGCTTCTGTGATATTTCTAGGTGTTGATCTCTGGACTGCAACTGCTGCTCTTGTATCAGGTATTTGTTGGGAACTGAAATGATAATTCCAACTGATTTTCCATCAGCCCCTGTACAGCTCTCAGATCTAGCAGCTTGCTCTTAAACAGACAGAATTTAAGGCAACTGTCTAGAAATGTAATGCTGTTTTACTCCCTAAGCCAGCTGGCCATGTCAGAATGACAGTTAAAATAAAAACTGTATGAGAGTGGTTTTTAAAATATCAGTAAGATTGAAACATTGCTCTCCTTTCCTTTCCTGTGGAACTCTTATTTTAGTCAGTGACAGAGTAGTGTATGGCTTGAAATTAAGCTGGCCTCTAATGTAATGGTGGAATCATTGGCTTAGAAGAGTTTCTTTTACCTCAGAATGGGAGCAACTATGCCTACCTGGAGCAACTGGAGAGCTTGTCTGCCAAAGGCCGCCCAATACCGGTGCGTCTTGATGCCCTACCACAGCTGGAGTCACAGGTAGCTGCAGCACGTGCCTGGAGAGAGCGCACGGGGAGGACCTTCCTGAAGAAGAACTCCAGCTACAGCCTGTTACAGGTGAGCAACAAATGCTTCTGTGTCAGCCCTTCAGAAACTGGTCTTGATGGCCCTCTGTGGTCTGGAGAGGACAGCTCGTTCAGTTACGGTAGATTACGGCTCCTTTTGATAGTAGAATATAATAGAAAACTTCAGTTGTTTTTGGGTGTAAAGAATGGAAAAGGCAAAAAGTCCATGTTTGGTTAGTCTTGTCTTATATATAGACAAGCTCAGCTATTACTTTTGAAGAAACGGATTAAAACTCCTCTTTTAGGGAGGGAAGGGAAAGAAAAGGATTAATTTTTTTTTTTTCTTGTGCAAGTGTAGAAGTATAGGCCTGAAATGCACATGTACGCTGTCTTTAATTAATGGATGTTTACCTTGTTCCACTGCTTAAATTCTAAGAAAATAGATGAGATAATTTTTCTTACAGTTAAACACCTTATAAAATAAGTTAGCTACTGTTTATTGCACTTCAATGAATGTAGTCATTGTCTTTGTTTAATAAAATCATTCATGTGTTTGAAGATTTATCATATCTACTTGGCTTCCCTTTTCTAGGAAAATCAATTCCAGTTCCTTCAACACTTTCTTGTAGGCTGTATTTTCTTATCCTCTTATCTTGTTGCTATTCTCTGTGGCTTGTCTTCACTTTTAGCGTGGTATCCACACCCAGACAGAATCCTCTTGCTCTGGCTTCCCTAGTGCCATATGCGCTGCAATAATTATATCATGTCTCAAAGGGGATACTGCTGTTTAATGTTTTCCAGAGGGGTCTGCCCCTATTGCAAAAAGACACACCGATTTCTGTTCAGTTTATGATGCACGCTAGGTCCAGATATTTTTCTCTGTATTTTTTCTACCTAACTACTTAGTATATTCTGGTTTTGCATTTGACTGTTTTTCTAAATGTATCAATTTGAACTTTCCCGTATTGAATTTAATTTGCTAGATTTTATATTTCAGTATGCCTTTCAACTAATCCAGATTATTTAAAATTTAATTCTTGTCCTTAAAAGTGCTTTGCAGCCTCTCATGTTTGATATTAAAAGGCTTACAGCATTTTTTTTTTGTTTTGTTTCAGACACCAAATTGATGTATGTATAAAATCATGGCAGATCTTTTAAGACTTGCAATTGAGGAAGGGACTTGAAGTGAATGTTAAACTACTGGGTCTAACTGCCTACAGTATTTCGGTTAGCTATATGTGTGCTAACTGAATAGAATTTTTGTAATTTAACCATGAAAACACAGGGGCTTTCAAGTTGATCTGCCTCATCACTGTGGTGCTGATTACATTCAAATTCCATACTTAGGAAATACTTGTATCCTTCCCTGTTCACATCTCCTCTTCCTAGCATTAGTTGACAGGTATCAAAGGTGTTAGATTGCTGAGTATTTTTTTGCTCCTGTTGTAATTCCTTTATTAGGTGTTCTTATATATATCCTTGACATCATAACATTATGGATTAGAACTTTTTTTCTGTTCTTGGCATCTTTGGCTCTAACAGTGTAAGTTTTCTTGGTGGTTACAGGTTCTGAGCCCTCGGACTGATATTGGTGTTTATGGGAGCAGTAAGAATAGGCGGAAGAGGGTGAAGGAGTTGATGGAGAAGGAAAAAGAGAAAGATCTTGACTTGGAATCCCTAAGTGAACTGGAGGATGGGCTGGAGGAGGCCAGGGACACTGCAGCTGTGGTAAGGAGCATTAAAAAGTAGTGTCTTCTGATACATGGGTTTAATTTGTCTCTAATCTGTATAGAAATCATATGGAAGAACTGATAAATGAATCTCACTGGAACAAACATCTCATAATATGGTGTTTGAAGCAGGAATATAGTTCAGCTTTAATTGCAGTGAAAGTAGAGGCAAGCACAGTTCAGAGTGTAAGTGCTGGTATTTAAAATGTATTGGGCTATGTGTAAAAATTAAATGCTCTTGGGTTAATATCTGTGGCTGCTTATCTAATGTTATTAACCTTTATTGAAATCCCATCAGAATAATTTCTAGAGTGTCCTTCTCTGGAGACTCAAAACCTGCCTGGACGCATTCCTGTGTAACCTCCCCTAGGTGAACCTGCTTTGGCAGAGGGGTTGGACTAGATGGTCTCCAGAGGTCCCTTCCAACCCCTGCCGTTCTGTAATTCTGTGTGAATGTGGAAGGAGGCGGAGCACTACCTTAAGCAGTACCAAGACCTATTTGGTTAGGTCAATTCTGAGAGCAGCCTATGAGTGCTTGGTCATAGTAACTGGGCTGAGTGGAATGTTTTGTATGGTTACTCCTTTTTGGGAGGAAGAATTTGCTGTTATGTGGCTGCCCTTTCACCAGAATACAGGCAGGCTCATTCATGTGGCATGTACACAGTCTATTTTACCGTAGTATGCTTTGTTGTAATTACTTGGATGGAGACACTGAGGGAATACAAGTTGCTTCAAGAGGTAGGTGGTCACTCTGATGCTCCTGGTGCTGAGTCAACACTGAAACAACACTCAGCTGCATTGTCTCAGTAAACAGATGGAGCTGCTTCTGACTTCTTTCTTAGAGTTGAAACCACTTCTGATGGCCTTATGACAGACTTAATTATGAACTTCAGAAATGTAGATAGGGAGAAGATTGTCTAAAGTTTACATAGAGGCTCTGTCAGGTTGACTCAGGGGAGTAATGAATAACTGAGGAGCAGGTACTTCAGCTAAAGTTTTAATTAACACAATTCCTAAATTTTGGGCTAGTTAACTGGGATTATATCTTGATTTGTTTTCTTTTTTTATGTTGCTAATAAAATGTCATCTCTCTTAGCTGTGAAGGTCCTTAACTGTTTTTTGTCTTTGCTGGGTAGGTGGCTATATTCAAGGAGCGGGAGCAGAAGGAGATTGAAGCCATGCATGCTCTCAGGGCAGCTAACCTGGCCAAGATGACTATGGTGGATCGGATCGAAGAAGTAAAATTCTGTATCTGCCGCAAAACAGCTAGTGGATTCATGCTACAGTGTGAGCTGTGCAAAGACTGGTTTCATAGTGGCTGCGTGCCCCTTCCCAAAACAAGTTCTCAGAAGAAGGGCTCTAGTTGGCAGGCCAAAGAAGTGAAGTTTCTGTGTCCGCTTTGCATGCGTTCTCGAAGGCCACGGCTTGAGACAATACTGTCTTTGCTGGTGTCCTTGCAGAAGCTGCCTGTACGGCTGCCAGAGGGGGAGGCATTGCAGTGCTTGACAGAACGTGCCATGAGTTGGCAGGACCGAGCACGGCAGGCTTTGGCTACCGATGAGTTGTCCTCTGCTTTGGCTAAGCTTTCTGTGCTCAGCCAGCGCATGGTGGAGCAGGCAGCACGGGAGAAAACAGAGAAAATAATCAGTGCAGAGCTACAGAAAGCAGCAGCCAACCCAGACCTGCAGGTAGGGATGTGGATGTCTTGCTCTTTACTGTGCTTGTCCTTCTTCAATGTGTCAAAATGCCTTCTTTCTCAGAGAAGTTTTGGGGAGAGGGGATGGCAGTTAAAGGCTGAGAGTTAGACATACTGAAATTGCCTATCTCTCTGCTCCTCAGACTCTGGCTTCAGTCAGTTACAGGCTGCTACAGGAACAGTCCTGATACTTTGTACTCACTGTCAATAGCAACTGTTAAAGGTGCTTGTAAGAACCCTGCTTTACATGTAGCAGTTGACTACCAGTCTGAAGATGCATAAAGCAGTGGCTGCTTTGGTGTCCAAATTCTGTTTTCCTCTTGACAGAATTGAGGATCTCAATATTTATAATTTGTCATGGATTGTCATTCTCAGGCATTTGGTGTCTGGTTAGTAAATTTCAGCGAGGACTGTGAGCAAATGCTGGTACTTCTAGGGCTGACCTCTTCATCCTGAGATTGAGACCAGTAATTAGATGATGCTGTGATGAAGAAGTTTGTACAACCACAGGCTATAATTTGGTAGCACTGAAGAGCAGTATCTAGGTCTTTCGAGTCACTACTCATAAACATGGAAATAAACTGCAATAGAACCTTTTCCTTCGATATTTCCCTGTTTTTCTTAACATCTTGCTGTAACTAGGCTTTCCTGTGACTGCTCAAGCAGTTATCCTCAGGCCAAAAGAACCTTTTTAAAACCACTGTTTTCTTTGTCTGTAACTTACCTTTTTAACAATTTTTTCTGGAAATGTATTGTTTCATTCCCATATCCCATTTTTCTTTTAGGGACACCTGACTAGTTTCCAGCAATCGGCCTTTAACAGAGTGATAGGGAGTGTGTCCTCATCCCCACGGCAAACTTTGGATTATGATGATGAAGAAACAGACTCTGATGAAGACATCAGGGAGACATATGGCTATGACATAAAGGTATGTAGTCAAATGTGGCTTGTCTACATGGAATTAATCCAGGACACCTGTATTTTATGAATTCAATTTTCTTTAAAATATTTTTAATATCTTAAGCTGTGTCTACATTCTGCCCAGTCTCCTGTTGAAGAAAAGGTTGATTTTATCAGAATGTCAGCTCTGGGGCTATGGGGAAGTTTTATGATGTTTATATTCAGAATTTCCAAATGTCCTGTGATTGAGTTTCAGAAGGTGCTTTTTTTAGTGCTAAGGAAAAAGATACATTTCTCAAAGGAGTTGTATTTGTAATACTGTGGAGGTTGAACTGTGTCTTTATGCCCTATTCAGAGATCTCACGAATCCTAAATACGAGTGTCTATATGGAAAGTGTTTCAACAGATTTTGCTACAACAAAAAATTAGTCTTTGAAAACTGCATGCCCTGTAAGAAGTTTTTTGATGCCAGAGCTTCTTTCATATTTCCATACCTTTCTCTCCCTTCAACCCTCATATAAAGGGAGTACATCTATTCAATTTTGGATGTGTGGAAATATTCAGCACTAGATGTCTGGATCATGATGTAAAATTAGTGTCTGGATTCAGTTCAGAAATTATAACTGCAGTTGAAGTTTTAAAATAATTTAGTTAGGAACTGCCATGAGAAAAGGCAGTTGTAGAGATAGCCACGTGTTTTCAGTGTGATGTTATTTCACATCAGAACTTCTGAAATGTCCTTTTGATGTACACAGAGACAAAGGCAATGCCACTGTTTCTTCATGTGCAGTGTTTTCTTTTTAGTGATTGTGTCATATCTACCTAAAATGATGCTAACTTAAAAGCCAGTGTGGGCTGTGGCAGATTTTCTGGTTTATAAAGGGACAGCAAATTTTCCAGATATAATTTGTCTCAATCTCTTATTTTTAGTATTTTGTTTCTAAGCATTATTTATGCAAATACACACATTTGTCTTAAAGTCTCATGTGAAATGCCAACAAGAGTACATTGCAATTGGATGTTACAGCTTGTAATTAAATTAGTTTTATGTATATATATGTATAAAATTCTAAACTGTTCTTTGCATCAGGAATCATAAGAAGGCATTTCTGAAAGATGTGGTGTTTTCTGAGGCTGTGATAAAGCATATGTCAAGAAAGATGGCATATGCTTGTCAGGATCTGAGGGTTTTGCAGAAGTGTAATTTCATTTGTTTAATGATTCCACTGTCATGATTTCAAAATCTGTTACTTAACCCTTTTGATGTGGATGTCCATCACTATATATAATTGTAAAAACCTAAAAGTAAAAATCTGTCAAGGCAAAGCTGATAGGGACCAGAAGTGGTTTTTGTTAGGTTAACTAACATGGTTGGAATAGAAGACAAATTTTCAGGCAACCAAATTCTTCAGGTCAAAAGAAATAGCAATGTTGCTCAGAATTTAATTATTTTTATACTGTTGGCATCTAAGGGTTAGATTTTTTTCTAGTGGAGTAATGTATTTAAAAAAACCCCAGTAATATATAGATTATGATACATCATGTATGATTTTGCTTTTAATAACTTCTCTTGGACCTTATAGAAGTAATCTTTGGATCCCTAAGGGCCCATAGACTATATTTCCAAAACCATGCTCTCTATCATCTCAAGTACAACAATGGTTACAAAAACACATGTGAAAAGG
This sequence comes from Brachypteracias leptosomus, assembly GCA_013401335.1. NCBI lineage: Eukaryota > Metazoa > Chordata > Aves > Coraciiformes > Brachypteraciidae > Brachypteracias > Brachypteracias leptosomus. The sequence continues at coordinate 243,097 of VYZX01019476.1, forward strand.
CCTGTTTGATTATATTGTGCTTCTTCTAATTAAAGTATGATTCTTGCCAGCAAATACTTCATCATGAGTGCAGTAGCTAGACTTGTTTTAGGAAATGATCAAAGCAGACTGATTCACTCATCAAATTTACTGTAAAATTTCTCCACCTTTTATTTGCCTTCAATTTTTCTAATGTATTCTTTCTCATTCCTTTTTCACCTGTGTTGCCTGTGGCCACCAAAAGGTGATACCTTTTATTAATTTCCCTGTTGGTCCTGAACTTACTTTAATCTCGTTTAATAGGATATTCAGAACAAGGTATTGTATAAGGTATAACCTTTACTATGTAGGGAAAACACGTATATGTATTCTACCTTTTCATCTGGGCAGTTTAGAACTGAATTTCCCACTTGTGGTTCTGTACTGAAATCATTAGCGTGCAGTTCACTTCCTTTTAAGAGTGTATCTGAAAGCCAGAGAGAGATTACCATTCTTAAACTCCCTTTTTATGTCATGAAATGACAGTGTCTGGGTGGTACAATTTCCTGAGTTGGCCATTTTGGGACCCACACAGCTAATCTTCAGGTAAATATTGTCAATAACTGCTCTACAGCCTTTCTCTTCTTTTAAGCCAGCTCCTTGGATTTTGTTGTTTTCTGAATGATTTCAGGCTTACGCAGCATGCTAAGTGTGTTTAACCTATTGGCCAGTTTCATCACAAATGTGCTAGGGTAGCTAAGTTTTGGAAAGTGCTGTGAAAATAGCTGGTGGAGGAGATGATTCTTATTTCACTGACAGGGGTGACTAAGAAGAGGAAGAAGTTAGTACTAGAGGACATCAGCTAATCTACTCACATGGGCTTGTGCCTTCTCTAGATTCTCTGCCTAATGTAATGCAAAGTAAAAGCTTCTACCTCTGCTAGGAGATCCCTGATCTCTCTTCTCTCAATGGATCCACCTGCACCTGAAGGCATGGGTCAGGTTTCAGTGTGATGCACCTAAAAAGTTAATTAACCATCCTACATAATGCATTGAGCTGAGCACAAGCCAATGCCATCACTATTCTGTTAATGCAAATATTCACAATAGTTAAAAGTATTACAGCCCTCTTCCTTTCAGTATTTGGTCCTTAAAATGGTTCAAGACTAGCATGAAAGACCTGATCCCAGGGCAACATTTGTTTATGATGTTGATATTTGTTGCTGAGCTGGAACACCCTGATTTTTATTCACTTTTAATAATTTCTTTCTATAATAACTATTATTTACTCAGCATACCCCTGCTTTACTAAAGATACCGGTCTTTATGATCTTGCAGTAAAATTTTTCAAGAAAACAAAAAACATAGGCAAAGAGTAAAGACTCTCTTCATTGACTTCTGAAGACCATACTCGAGAAGCTGAGTCAGGAAAATTACCCAGTGTTTCTCATACACTAGCTATAAATCTAGTGACCTATCTCCATAGTTAATGTGTTCATCCACTATTGAAGTAGAGATGTAACTTGCACCTTTTGCACATGGTCTTGATGTTTCTAGTGGGGTGCTTCAAAGTAGGGTTTCAGGAACAACAGACTGGTCAGTCTTAGCAGAATTTACTTTGAAGTAGGTATTTTCTGGATCCAGATGTTGCAAGTTTTCTGTGGGTCTTTTTCAGGACAATGCCAGTGTAAAATCTTCTAGCAGCTTGGAGCCCAATTTGTTTTGTGATGAGGAAATCCCCATTAAATCAGAGGAAGTGGTGACACACATGTGGACTGCTCCCTCATTCTGTGCTGAACACGCATATTCGTCTGCTTCTAAAAGCTGCTCTCAAGGTATTTGCTTTTGTATACATTGAGATACAATTAAACAGATTGCTGGGATGAGCAGTCAGTAAGGAGAGGAACTACTGTTACCTGTGCTAATTGTAGAGGATGTGTTGGTTGTAAGAAGGTATAGTTGGGTTACATTGTAGTTAGTTTCCTGATGTCTGATATATAAATCTGTGCCAGTGTTTTTTTGCCTTTGGATTATCCCTGCCTTTACATGATTGTTGTAAAAAGTCTGTAATTTCTTTTTGTTTTGGTATCTTCCTTTTATCCTTATATGACTTGCCTCCTATGTGAAAGGTTCTAGCACTCCAAGGAAGCAGCCTCGAAAGAGTCCACTGGTACCTCGCAGTTTGGAGCCCCCTGTATTGGAGCTGTCACCTGGAGCGAAAGCTCAGCTAGAAGATCTAATGATGGTAGGAGATCTACTAGAGGTGTCACTGGATGAGACTCAGCACATCTGGCGGATTTTACAGGCTACTCATCCACCCTCTGAGGACAGGTTCCTTCATGTTATGGAGGTACGGCACTTGAAAAAATACTCTGGTATAGAAGAAAAACCCCACACACTATTTAACTGTTTTTAAAAAAATTGTAATCTTGAGTAGTTGAGTGCTTAGTTACTTGACACCTTTGGATTTCAATTGGGGAATAGTAGATAACAGAATAAGATATCAAAAAACCCAGTTCTTGATCACTCATGTCGTAACACTGTCCTCCACAGTTAACCATATTTAGAACAGTTTTCTCAGGCAGTTCCACATGCAAACCTTATTTTAGAAGATAGAAGGTTAAGGAAGGAAATGCTGTTCTTGATTATGCTTGGAATCAAAACTGGTCTGCAAAAGAATTACAAGAAACATTTAGAAAGATGAAAAGTCTACACTTAGCTTATATAACTTAATACTTGTATGTTGCTGAACTTGTGTTGTTAATGGGGAAAGAACACTGTTTTTAATAAACCATGGTTTGGTAATGCAAGTAATAAGATTCCTGCTCTTTCTGAGAATGACATAGACATAGGAATTTTTTTATTAATACACTGTGGAGATGAGCTGATCACTGCTCAGCTGATAATGAATGAGGGAAGGCTTGTCTGCTGGTTGTGAGATCTTGTCCAAATCACTTAGCCTTATTTGTGCAGTGGGTAAGTGGTGTGTGTGAACAAGGGGTGCGTGCTTCAAGAGCGGATAAACTCTTTTGTCAAAGAACTATACCTGAACCCATCCTTTATTACCTGTCAGCTGAGATTAGTGGTCATTTTGACCATGCGTAGTTATGGAGTATACGATTTGGTTTGGAGTTAACGAACTGCACAGGCAATTAGGTTGAAGGTGGTTCTTTCTTGGCTTTTTGATAGTGTACAGTAATACAAGATGGAAGGTTACATGCTGTGAACAGTGAGCTTAGATGAGCATATTAATTGATTGCCTCATTTTGTGAGTGCCATCCATATTCAATGGCTAAGTCAAAGTGCTGCCGAACTGCCATCAGTTAGGACAGTAGTATCAAGCAGACCTTGCCTCCAAGGCAGTACTGCTTCACCGTGTATTGACCCAAGTTCTTCATAAACTTAATGTTCTTCTAATGTAATGGCTTTGGCATAGAATTGCTTGAAGAACAGTTTGAATGCCAGCAAATAGCAATTTATAAACAGTATACCAGACTGCTGTATTAATAGTTAAGCACAGCTTTATTTTTGGGGAAGAGGGGTAAGAGGATGTGTGTTTTATGACGTTTTTCTGGTTAACTCCTATGAATACTTGTTTGACCAGAACTACCCATTTTGAATTGAATACATTTCTATGTCTGTTTACATGCAAAATAGGTAGCCTTTTGTAAAATAATCTTCAGAAAATTTGGGTTTGGGTGGAGTAGCTATATTAAGTAATGTACAGTAAACAGTCTTTCTTTACCAACTTATAGTATATCTTTAGTCTGTTGATAATTACTAAAAGTGTATAGCTGGATTAATTGAAATTGAGTCAGTCCTGTTTGTACAAAGGAGCTATACATGTGAACTTTCCAGATATAAGTAGGGCTTGTCAGTGTGGATGTTACCTGCAGTGACAGAGTTTGCCAATTTTAAGCCTCGCTTCTGATCTGAAATTGCTATTTAAGAGTTGTTAATGACGCCAGGATATTTACAGTGTGTGCCAGTTTGGAAGCTATTCAAATAATGGATCTGTTACTTCCTTCTCTTGCTTGAGTTGATGATACATTTTAAGAATTCACCAATTGCTCTCTCTTAATCTCCAGAATAGCAATTGCTTTCTCTCAAAAATAATTACAGGCAAGACTGATCTAGGATGAAAAATAAGCAAGAGCATCTGACAAATGATTAATCTTCCCAACTTTTATTAAAAAGCAGTGTGAGAAGGGAGTTGTAATTATTGCTTATTCTGTCTCCTTATCCTTGCTGGTGATTTACTTTTTCCACTGGACGTTTTTGATTCATTATACTTTGACACAGTTGATACCACTTATGATTTTTTTTCCTAGTGTAGTGAAAATGAAGTTGACCCCATTTTTGTTTAGAATTTGTAACAGTATGTTGCTGAATAAGTTTCTTCATATCATGTCAGAGTAATACTGGAGGTAAGTACATCTCTTGAACGACAGGTGTGCAGTATATGGAAATTTGCATTTGAAAAAATATCTTTTCACTCTTTCTATGAAGGATGACAGCATGGATGAGAAACCACTGAAAATGAGAGGGAGAGACTCTTCTGAGAGGAAGCGGAAAAGAAAGCTGGAGAGAGCAGAGCAGTTCTTTGGAGATATGAAGCAAAAATCTAAAGAGCTGAAAAAACTGGAAAAACCCAAGAAGAAGAAGCTAAAACTCACTATTGATAAGACGAAGGAGCTGAACAAGCTTGCAAAGAAACTGGCCAAGGAAGAGGAGCGGAAGAAGAAGCGAGAGAAGACAGTTGTCACAAAGGTGGAACTAGCAAAGGAGACCACAGAGAAAAAAAGAGAGAAGAAGGTTCTAGATATTCCCTCGAAGTACGACTGGTCAGGAGCAGAAGAGTCGGATGATGAGAACGCTGTATGTGCTGCACAGAACTGCCAGAGGCCCTGCAAGGACAAAGTGAGTTTTCGCTTAGCTTTGTCACAGGCAATGCCTTGCAAAGTCAAAAACCCCAGTGCAATTTAATAATTAAGTTTAACAGCCACAACAGTGGTATGATTAGAAATGAGAGAAGATTGAATAGTACTTGGGCAGGTACACAGATGTAGTAGATAAGGAAGTTCCACAGTTTTATTCTTTTAAGTACTTCAAAACAGGGCAAGAAGATGGAAAATTAGAATCTATTTTCATTTTCACATGCCCCTCTAAAGTGAAAGCAGAACTACAGCAGTAACAATTTATATAGCTGTGCCAGTGCATGCCATTAATTCTGAAAATTAGGAATCTGTGTTCCTTATCCTGCAGATCTCCATTTCTACCCACTGATTCTTATTAACATGTACGTTTACTCAGGGAACTACAGAAATCCAAAAATTCATCTTTTTTCCTTCCTAAGTCTTAATTTTTTTTTTTATGCTTTTTCCTAATAGTTCTATAGAAAGTTCAGCTCAAAATCAGAAATATTTTAGTTTAAATTCTCTGACACTTTGGAGCTAGGGTTTGTGTGTATTTTTTTTTTTATTTATTATTTATTGGCCAGCTGTATACCGAATATCTAGTTGATAGAAAAGTATTAAAGCTTCTGATGTTCTGATGTCATGTGGCTTTTTTTTTTATCCAAAAGCAGTAACAAGGGCCTTTTTTAAATGTAATTTTTAAGTTGTAAAAGCTACCTCTTGATAATGCAGTCTAAGGGTATATATATAGTTTAGGATGTGTAGACTCTCATCTATGCTGAAGTAACTGTCCTTGGGCATGCTCCTATTTTAAATGTATTCTAGCATGCCTGTCTTTCATTTGAGGGGAGCCAACTGTCATCTTCCTCAACAGTAGTAGTGTGTGTTTGTATTGCTGTGGTCAACCCCTCCAAGGGGGATAGGGTTTGTTGGAAGAGTGTTATTTTTATATTAAACAGAAGCAGCTTGTTAAAACAAGCTCTATAGGGCATTAATTTATGACTGAAAGCTTTCTTGTTCTAGGTGTGTCAGATGGGTTTAATAGAAGGTATTTTCTTGATAGAAACTGTGCCTCTCTGTTTCTCCTTGTAACGTGCTATGTGTTGCTGATCTGATCTCTTGCAGGTGGACTGGGTGCAGTGTGATGGTGGCTGCGATGAGTGGTTTCATCAAGTTTGTGTTGGTGTCTCTCCAGAAATGGCTGAGAATGAGGATTACATCTGTATAAACTGTGCAAAGAAGCCCATGCAGGGACCAAGTAGCCCTGCTCATGCACCACCTCCTGCTTTCTTATTGAGCTACAAACTGCCAATGGAAGATCTTAAGGAGACAAGTTAGCAACTACTTGAGGCCTGGAACATTTTGGGAAATGGACCACTGAAACCCTACAGAAAGAGAGGGTTTGAAGCTAATGTAGCCACTGAGCTTCACTTCCAAGGATGTACAGACCTGCAGCAGAGTTGGTCCCTTCCTTACAGCTGGCTTCCTTCATACAATGGAGATGTCAAGGCACAGTGGTACCGACTCATCTATGCAGACACCACCTGACTAGGAGCTCCAGCCAGTGTTTTTTTGACTTGAGTATTTCCATCTTTGAGTGTGGCTGTTGCTCTTGAGGACTGAGCAAACCTGAGGCTATTAGATTAGACACTTCACGGTGTTAGAAGTACATGTTGGCAGCGGAGCTGGCTTGGGATTGGTGGGCATAGGCTTTTAGGCCTACCAGGTTACCCTAAGAAGGTGGCTTTGGAAGTTGTCTTTTGCCTCCCCATGCCAACCCAGTGAGTAGGGCAGTGTCTTGGGAGAGTTGAGTTGCCTCCATATCCAGGCAGCTAACACTACACTATAAGGATGGGAGCAAGTGGATGAATTTCTTTTAATTTCTCTCTTGTAGCTAAAGGGCATAGGAGCTCATGATCTCAGAAATCAGCAAAGGTTCTGCTTACCAAAAAAGAAACCCAACTCTACTCCCCTAGGCGAGATTCTTCCCTTAGTGGGGAACAGCTGATCTTCCTGTCCTGAGGAGGGCCAGAACACATTGGTAAGGTCTAGCTAGACCAGAGCTTGGGAAGAGCAGGGTGCTTCCCTTTCCGCAGGGGTGCCCTCTCCCATTCTAGGCTTTGCTTAGAGTTCTGCACTCCTGCACATTAAAGTTCTCACGCAGGATGGAGCTGGCAAGGAGGTACAGCACCCAGGGCAGCTGCTTCTGTGATCTGTACCCAGGGATGGGAAGGAAAGAAGACAGCCCACTTACCTCAGAGGTTACACTGACATGTGCTTCTGTGAAAAGTTTCACTCACAACTATTTCCAGTATCACCAGGCTACGGGCATGGCCTCAAGCGATACCAGCAAGCAGTCTGCAGATACTGTTGGCAGCGCAAACCCCCCTCTCTGCTGGCTTTGCTGGATGTGTACCAGTGTACAATCAGCAACCCTTCTTGTCTGAAGTTGCCTCTGGCTTTGCCAGAGGACCAGAGGGCTTGGCGTCATCCTGGGTGACAGTTGTTTTAGTAAATCCATTTTTAAAGAAGGACTCGTTTTTACTTTTTTCTAAATGTCTCAGACTACTGACTTGTTCTATAAATAGATTATTTTTCTTTGATTTTTTTATACTTACCACTGTTAACCAGCAGCACAGACAGAGGTTCACAAAGCAAAAACCTGCCCGTGGGCTTGGGTTTTTTTACTCCATTCCTTCCTTGTAGTACAAGGAATTAGCAGTTACCTTCCCCATTCTAGCTTGACCAGCTGCCTGTGTTTAAATAGGTAAATACATTTCATGTGCTACCTTTGTGTTTGGGTTTGTTCCTATTAGCGGGGCATCTGGGCCTTAACGACAACTCCAGTGGGTGCTGGCTTTGTGTATGTGAATGTCTGAAGCTGGCCACTGGGCTGTCTTGTCCCCCTCTCCACTCGCTCCCTATTGTGTTTCCATTCTTCTGCAGTTCTAGGAGTGTTGTAAGTAGTGTCCAGTCTTACTAGGAGCTGGACTGGGATTTAAAGAAATATTGACAAAAACAAAAGTGTTCTGTCTTGAGTGTTCCGTGTCCCTTCTCTTGTTCTCTAATATTTGGAATCTTATTTATCTGGCAGAATTATCCATCCAAAAAAAGAAATTCAGCTCAGGTAGACGAACTTTATCTGTTTGTTTTATTTGTGCCTGCTGCCTGGGAAGAGGAAGATGTGCAAAAGAAAACTCAGATGGAGGGCAGAAGATAAAGGGTCTTGGGAGCCTTGGGTACAGATTGGGCACAGACTTCTAATTCCTGCTCCTAAAAGACTAAGATGGTGTAGAAAGGAAAAGCAAGCTGTCGTTAGGTATGTGGCTGAACGGGCACCCTAGCAAACTTAAGAGTATTATTTGTTTACTTATTTATGAAGGAGTCTATGCTATAGTTAGACATACCCTCTTTTTTGCCTCCAGTTATGGTTTGTTTTTTTTCTTCTCGATGTACACTTAGTTTTGGTAAACTGGTTTAAACAGATGTTACTTTCCTTCAAGCTTTAACTGATGGTACTACATAAATGTTTCCCTATATGGAGTGGATAGACTTATCTGTCACAGATGTTTTAATCATTCCAGAAGTAGACTAGTATGCGATTTCTTAAAGAATCCCAGTGTTCTGTATTCTTTCCTGGCTCCTAGAATCCATGACACAACAGGGAAAGTATGGTTAGCATATCCTGTTAGCCACTGAGCATATTCTCTTAACCATTCCTGCTTTCTCTGTCGTGATAAAGTCATTGTTATATGTAATTGCCATCAACTGGAAGAGAGATCTTTTAGTAAATCTGCATTGAATGTTCCTGTTTCTCTGAGTAGAAGGTGTGGTGGAGAATGTTAACAGCAGCACTAGTTACAACACGAAGGAAACAGCTGTACAATGCAATGGTCAATCACTCTGCTTGTAACAAGCATAGAAAAGTAAACAGAAAGAAATGTGCAAATAATGTGCAGAAGGTCACATTTTTAGTAGCTGTTTTTCTTATGAATTGGAGAGGCTTTTTATTACACTGTTGGAAGGAGGTTGCCACACCTTTTCTAGTTACGGATGTCTCCTCTGCTTTCGGGTAAGGTGTTCGTAAACCGAAGACCATTATTAGCTTTACATCTTAATGTTTAAGCTTATTTTTTAAGAGCATAATTCCTATCAAAGGATTCCTGATAGTATGAACTTATGAATAAATGTTAACTTTTGGAAAAATCTGTAGATATGTAGTTAGTGGTTGAAAAACTTAAAGCTACAGCTGTGGTATTCTCCAGATCTTGGAGGTTTGAACTTCTGTAAGAACCTATGTGAAGAAGCAACCCGAAGTTGAGCTAAGGAAATAATTTTCTTACAGATCTGCTACACCTGTAGGAAAAGTCTCTCGTGCTTTGGGGACAAAATCTGAGTGTACACAAAATCTTAGCTCGTGTATCTAGAAGGGTACATGTCTTAAAGCTATGTTCTACAAAGGCTATTAGCCACTGTTCATGCATGTCTGACACAAAAGGTTGAAGAAATGACCTCAGGTGTTGAGGAACTAAAAATGGCCAGGACCTGAGTTGTACATCCTATCCAAACCATGTGGTCCCAAGGGGCTTTTTTTTAAGAACCAGGGTCTGGAATTGGGCAGCTTTACTTGCATAGAGATAAATGTCACTCCTGAACTTCAGTACCGTTACTTTTAGGATTTATGCTTTTGACAGATGATCTGTAGCTGAATGCTTGTGCAGCCTGGACTATTTGATAATGAGACCTTAAGGTAAAATTGATGATATTATGAAAATTATCTTAAGGGATTGGAATACTGTCACACAGCATAAGATAACAAACAGATGTGTGTTTTGTTAGCCATACTGTGAAGCTTGCATTGAGCTTTTCATTCTTAGAGTTGTAATTTAGGTTGGGGGGGACTTATGGAGGTCATCTGTGTCAACCAGGCTGACTTTCAAAGTGGATCAAGTTTTTCAGGGCTGAGTCTAATTAGGTTTTGAGTATTTCCAGGGATGGCCATCTGACAACCTTTCTGACTTCCTGTTCCACTTTTGTAGCATCTTCAGTACAAACTTCTGTCTCATGTACCATCAGAGATTCAGTGGCTGTAGCTTGCCAATTGCCTCTTGAAGAGTCTGGCTCCATTTTTTTCTGTAACTGTCAGTTAGGTGGTTGAAGACTTCAGGTCCTACAGGTCCTTAATTTCCAAGCTGAACAAACCCAATTCAGCCTCCCTTGAGATGTTTCATGAGCTTTAGCCTTCTAACAGTCTTGGTGATCCTCAGCTGGATTTGTTGCAGGTTTGACAGTGTCTGATTTTTGTACTGAGGAGCCCAAAACTGTGCATATTTCTCCAGGTGCAGCTTACAAGTATAGAATAGAGGGGGGAAATAACTTTGCTTAACCTGCTGGTCTTGCTGTTACTATGTGGCCTGGTACAGGGTTGGCCTTTGTAGCTGCAAGGAGATGCAGTGCTGACTCCTGTTCATTGTGTCTCCCTTGGTTTATTGTTTCTCGGGATTGATGAACTTAAACTTTCCATCAGCACATCACTTCAGCCAGTGAACATCCAACTGAATTGGAGCCTTCTCCTCCCATGTTGTGGATTGTCCTGCTTCTGTCCTCCAATGCTCAGTTCAGTGTCATTTGCAAACTAGAGTTTGCTCTACACCACCACACAGGTGGGTAGGATATAGAACAGTAGTCTCCAGTACCAGCCCCCAAGGCAATCCACTTGCAGCTTGGCCACCTTTTAGATTTCAAATTGTTGACTACTGAAGTCTGAGCACAGCAGACCACACCATTTTTCACACCTATTGTAGGTTGTCCATGCACTACCTAAGTGTGTTTTTGCTCTAAGTCAGGGTAAGCATCCACTGCTCTCTCCTTGTCCACAAGGCTCATCACAGAAGGCAACCAGACTGGGCTGAGATTATAGTGGTGACTATTACTAGTCACCACTTATAGACCTGGACGTGGCTTTGAGGAGGATTTGTTCCTTGTAGTTCCCCTCATTCTCCTCCTTTACTCATCTTTGTTGAACAGGCATGATGTACAGAAGGGTTCATCACAATCCATCAAAAAAATGATCTTCCATACAGACATTATTTTAGGCTTCATTCATCATTGTAGCATAGAAAATTCAAAGAAAAAAACCCAACCTATTTGAAGTGCTGCTTGTAAGATACATGGAAAACTAAATGGCAGAGCCGAGCTTCTTCAAATGCTGTGCATACCTAAACTCCACATGGGCTGGCAAGCAGTTATGTCAGTCACATACTTCTAGGTATAAGTCCAAGCTGGTCTAGTTGAAGTCAACAATATTGAGGCATGGTTCTTCTGTACACAGTTCTTCACACTGGAAGAAAGAAATAATACGAATAAGCATGGAGGGGGGACATGTGATGTTCTAGGAGAAATGAAACAGTGTACAGCCTTGTTTTTTCAACAGTAGGCACTTTACTAGGCAGCTGTCCAAAAATAGGCATCACCTTCATTTTGTGGTGTTCTAATAACAGTTACTAGAATAAGTACAACACAGAGTTTTAGCAAAGTAAAGCAAAAAGTATTCAGATACTTGGCACTTGCCTATCAGATGGCCTGTGCTGCCTAGGTACATGCTGCATACTTTTAAAAATGACTGATGAAAAGAACCACTGTTGTTGACATTAGCAGTCATTTTGTATGTTGGAAATGGAAGATTTTTAAAGGGTGGAAGAAGTTTCTTAAAATCATTCTTAATGCCCCTGCAAGAATTTGAGAACTGTGATTGGAGACTTCCTTTGAGTGACATGAAAATGAAAAGCAGGGAACTCCTTCAAATTCTCTCCATCTGTGGTCACTAAGAATGTGTTTGGTCAGCCTGCCTCAGCCAAACAGGAACTCTGCTTGGAGCACCGAGGCAGCAGGGAGATGCAATAAATCCAGCCCTTATCAAAATTCTAGCCACGCTGGCTTTGGGAGGGTGATAAATGCATAGGACAGCTGGAAACCGCACAGCAGGACGTGGAGAGCATCGAGCCTTATGTAATGAAATGGCTTGCTACGAATGAATGTTAAGTAGTTAAGGTAAAAGCAATGAAAGAAGCAAGGATTTCTTGAAAACCAGAAATATTTGTCAGGAGACATGCTCTGAATGGCTTTGAAACAAAAGCCCTGCTGCAGTGAATAGTTTTAATCCTAGATGGGGCATGGTGTCTCAATTGGAGGCTTTTCAGAGGTTGATTTTTGGCAGTCACCCCCCACCTCCCTCAAAAACATCATTTAAAGCCAAGCGCCAGGGGGAACCGCTGTGGATATTAATATCTGAGGAGAGCAGCCACCTTTGAACATGCAGGTCCTGAGATGGTTGATGTCACTATCCAGCCTGGCATTTGCTTCTAATGGATGGGTGATGTGCCTGCAGATGTGATGTCCCTTTCCAGGTGGATACAGTCCATGCTCAGTCCAGCAGCAGCTCGGGTCACCCACCAGGCAATGGGCATGCTGCTCCTCACAGAAATAAGGTGTTTGCTGCTGCTGTTATATGATAATAGCTGTGGAGCCTACACAAATCCAAATTCTGGATTTGAGAAACAGCTTGGGTATTAGTGGGATATTAGATAAGCAGCACATTCTGTTTGCTTCTGCCAGTGAATGGCTTAACTTTTATACAGTTGGAAATTTAGTTAGCCTCGTCTTGTGTGTGCCTCTGAAATGGCATTATCACTGCAAAACGCTGTGATCAAAATCTAGATGTTATGGGTGTATTGATAGTGTTGCATCCCATTATTTCCTTTCCAGCTTTCCTGATAGTCTCTTAGGAGGGCAGGCAGGAGGTAGATGTCTTAGCTTTGCCTGCTTGGGAGGGACAATCACTGCTCACTAGGGTCTTGAGAATACCTGGTAAAAAAGCGGAATCATCTGGTAGCAACCCTACATAATGCTGACGAACCCCAAGGTGAGTGCTTGGTACTTCTGCTCTTCACCTGTTGCTCAAAGGTGTTGATCTACTGGTGCAGCTGTAAACCATTATCCAGGTTTGTATCCATACTGGTAAGGTTTAAAGACTGCTGGGTTGCTCGCTTTCTGGGTGTTACCTCATACTGTGGCTTTTCCTATAGTTTTTAACCAAGATGGCAGATTGTAAGTCCTGGCTACTCTTTTTCACAGTTGCTGTTGTATGAAAGGAGACCCGTGGAGTAGCTTGCCAGAGAGAAGCCAGAGTTTTTGCCCGGAGAGAGAGGTGGACAGACTTCCCTGGTAATTAACATGTGTCTGGAGAGCCTACAGATTGCAAAGGAGGGAAGAAGCTGACTTAGTCTGGCACTGGTGCCCTAAGGCCCAGACTGTCATTCACTCTGTCTGCAGGGAATGAACATGCAGAAAGAAAGTAGGTAACTTTTTTTCAGAAGAATTAAGGGGTTTAGGAGAGTGCTTCCTGCAGTGTTGATGATGTCTTACTGGAAATGTGAAAAGCCACTATTTTTGTAAGCTGCATTTGTTCGAAGGGAATGGATGGCAGGTTGGATAGTAAAGATGCAATAGTGTGCTCTGAAAGGACCCTGCCCTGTTCCTGAGCATGCCTGTGTGCATAGGGAATTGAAGGATGGAGCACTGATTTCCCCTGGCTTCTGGCCACACCACCGGATTTAGGGGTGTTCAACAATACACAAAATTGAACAAACAACAAATAATGGAAGAGTACACAGCAACAGAAAAGCTATTCGCAACTTAAGGTTCTTGGGGTTTTTTTTTGTCTCCTCTTTGCTAAGTAAGGCAATTCTAGGAAGCTGCTGGGTCAGATTCCTGTTTGGAGCAGAAAGCAGGCACTCTTTTTGTGTAACTTCTGGTTACAATGTGTGCAGAGAGTGCTGCTGCACCAGCAACACCTGGTATTTCTGAAAAAAATCAAAACCCTAGCTTTGCTTTGTCCTAAAAAACAGTCAGTTTAAGTCCCTATTTCTCAGCCATGGTGATCTCAAAGACAATTGCTTAATTGCTCAGTGGGCTTTTCCCTTGGGCCTTCCCACCACACCTTGGGAAATCCCTGCTCCAAGGGAAGTGAGGCTAAAGGAAATTGGGGCAGATTCCCTTTGCAGGCACTTCTTGATCCTCCCCAGCTGCTTTCCCTTCCCAACAGGGGAGGTCTCCCCCGCCATCTTTCTAGGGCTGCCTGTCTGCTTCCAGAGAAGCTGTGAAGGCTGCAAGCTGCCTCTCCGAAGTTTTTCCTACCTTGCAGCTCAGTATTTCCTTACCCTGCTGTGGGTAAGTGTGGAGCTGCTGTTCCCCACCTCCAAGCCAGAGCATCCTCCTTGCAGGTTAGTGCCTTTGTGCTGTCCTGTCAGCCCTTGGAAGATCCTTCAGCTTCTCCACCAACCAGTTGCTGAAAGCAGAGATCTGAGCTTGGAAACAGCATGGGGGCACATGTGTCTTCAGACTGCTTTTGATGGTGGCTGTGAGCTATTACGTGTGCTGTCACAGCCAATGGTCTGTATGGGCTATAACTTGGGTTCTTCACTGTGGCTGCATCAAAAATGCCAGTAAGTTGCTCCTTCCTAAAGTCCCTGTCTTCCCTTGTCAGTGAACCAAGTGCTATGTCCATGCCCATTAGCATTGTTAGGACTAGGTTTGAATTGCAATAAAAAAGGGCTTGTTTCTGGTTTGCTCTGGTGGAAATCCACAGCTTGTGTCCTAGCAGTAGGATTTATGCTGGTGCTGCTACTCAGTTCAAGCACTGCTGTAGGAACTTGTAGGGTAAATAAGAATATCAAAGACCAGTCTCATTTTTCCCCTAGATCCCAGTTACAGTGAATACCAAGATTAAAGGTTTAATTGACTCCATATTTTTAATTATTTTCCTCATCTGGACACAACTGTAGATGCTTGCATTTTTTTTTCTCTGATTGCTATGAAAACTTCACATCTCATCTGTGACTGACTCAATGAAACTGCATTTCTAGAACTCATCAGATTATTGTCAAGCAGTGCCTGACCCTCTGCCTTGGCTTGCAGTGGCCAGGAATTAAGTGTCTTCTGTCAAAAAGAGCAGTGATGCTCTGAGCCTATCTGGTTGAAGGAAAATAATTAATGTTCATGATGGAAAAACCTTGTGTTTGTGTGTATTTCTTCCCTGACCTCTTGATCAGGTCAGCACCCATATGAGTTATCTCAAGTGGGCATCAGTGTTTGAATTCATGGTGGCAAGAGGATAACATGGCTTGGAATTTGGTATTCCAAAGTGACAAAGAGTGAAGCACATGAGCAGCAGCACCCCTTTTGTTCCCTCTGGGGAAGGCTGCTCTCAAGCATTGCTGAGAAGCCACCTACTCCATGTAGGACGTGGCTTTGCTCATATCATAGAATCATAGAATGCCAGGTTGGAAGGGACCTCAAGGATCATCTAGTCCAACCTTTCAAGATAGAAAAATACAGTTAAAATGAGATGGCCCAGCACCCTGTCAAGCTGAGTCTTAAAACTGTCTAATATAAGGGAATCCACTACTTCCCTTGGGACACTATTTCAATGTTTAATTGTTCTCATTGTCAAGAATTCTCTTCTGGACTCCAGTCAGAATTTCTCCAAGGGCAACACGCAGCCATTCCGCCTTGTTTTTTCCATGTGACTTCTTGTAAAAAAAGGAGTCTCCTTCATCTTGATAGCCACCGTATCTCTCTACCTAGTGCCTGGGCATCAAGCCCCTGCTTCACTGCCATTCCTCCTCTTGACTGAAAGGATTAGCTTTCTTCAGACATCAGCTGGATCTATTTGAGGCTTAGCTTTTTCATCTCTGATGCTCATCAATAGAAAAATGATTGCTTTATGTTGTCAAAACTTGCAAATGACTCTTTGCCTAAATTTTTGAGGAAAAAATGTCTAAGCCTGAAAGAAGGAGACTCAGTGCCATTTTATGTTGCAACTGACCACCGGAACAGGTATGACTTGTAGACAGAAGATCAGCCTTAGTGTGAAGCTTGCTTCAGGCAGAATCCTATCCATCTGGGAAGATGTCTGAAGGTTCTATGTCTTGCTCATGTTACATCTCAAAGCCCCACCAAGCACTGAGCCTGTTGAGTAGATGAGTAGTAGGAAGCATGTTTCCAGTTTATGAGCTCCTTTTTAATCTGTCTGCAGACATAACTCAAGCACCCTGAGTGTCTGCCTACGCTACCTTGAAGCAACCTCAGCAGGGCAGCCAAAGGAAAAGAGTAGAGAAGGTGGGCAGCACCTTCTGCTTCCTCCTTCCCTGCCTCAGGCTGCTGGCAACTGTAGAAGCAAAACAAGACACAAACTGCTTCTGATGAGCATCAGCTGGGAGCCGGCACACTCTGCAGAGCCTTGCAAGGGTGCTTATGACCAGACTGTTTCAGGGGTGAGCTCTGGACTCCCAGGTTTTGCTTCTCTAAGCGCAGGAGCTCAGCCAGGGCACTCCTTGTGCTGAGATGAGGGTTGCTCGGGATGTTTTAAAGGCGTAACGCCTCCTGGCAATGCAGGGGCTTTCTAAAATCTGATGTATTTCTGATTTTTGAAAGCTGGAAAGACTGAGCCCATATTTTATTTCTGATTGACTTTTTTTGAAATGCCAATGTTTTCCTGCTGTCACCTCTTACTTGGAAAGCTTATTTCTGAGAAACTTTTAAAAACTTTCCCTCATTATGTCCACCAGTGAGTATCTATTGGATTTTCTCCCAGAATGGTAAGTTTGTATTCTGAGTAGTTACCAGCCCAGTAGGTCTCATGAATTAAAAAGTATCCTTTTACTTTTTTCACAGCATGTAAATAAGTATGAACAGATGCTCGGAGAACACTGCTCAAATCTTACCTGTTTAAAACCAGATTATAGGTTTTCTGTGGAAGGATCAGTTAAGCAGGTGCAACCCTGTCTCACTTCTAAAAAAAACTTTTCCTTTTTCCTGCCAAAACATCCCTCTTCCAGGCAGAAAGGGTGAGGGTCATCTAAACCCCCAGCCCTATCAATGTCTTTGATTTAATTTTTTGTGCAGACATTCTGTTTCAGATTTATCATCTTCATCTCAGAGGAGTAGAATGTGTAGAGCATAAGGAAAGACCATTATCCCAGTGACCCTAATATACAGCTCCTTCTCTGCCCCTCAGTCTACCCTGTACCTAATCAATCTGCTGATCTCATACTTCTCACTTCTGGGCCACTTAAGCAATATTGTTGTTGTTGTTACTAGTCTAAAATTATTATTTCCTTTGGCATATGGTTCTTGATATGAAAATGCCTTCTAATTAGCTCCTTGGCTGCAAGAGCAAACCGGTGAGTTTTATTTTCTTGATGAAAACCATCATCACATCAGGAGGTTGATGACTAGTCTTTGGAAGGGCAGTGATTCCAGCCCTCTCCCTAAAATGTGCTCAATTACTCTACAAGGATTTGTTCAGGCTGCCCAGTTGCTGGTGAAGTGAAAGTAGGAAAGAGCCCTGAGGAACTGGTGGTACCTGGTGGAGATGGAAGGATAGCAGAAGGAAATACTGGAAGCATTGAAGACTCCAGACTTGGGAGTCTTTGCTTGCTACTCAACTCTGTTTGTATTATGTATTATAAGCATATACATAGGTATCTATACATCTATGTTTATAATTGCATAATCTTGCAGTGCTTTTGTTTTTGTCCATAAATGAAATGGAGATACTTCTGAGTTCTGGAGCAGAAAAAAAACCCCCTGCACCTTGCTCATCTGTGCAAAGGGCCAGAGTGTTTAACAGAGCAGGCTCCTAAGCAGAAGTCCAAGCAGAGGTAAGATGTGAAGCACTACAGATCATAGAATCACAGAGTGTTAAGGGTTGGAAGGGACCTTGAAAGATCATCTAGTCCAACCGCCCCTGCCAGAGCAGGATCACCTAGAGCAGGTCACACAGGAACGTGTCCAGGAGGGTTTTAAATGTCTCCAGAGAAGGAGACTCCACAACCCTTCTGGGCAGCCTGTTCCAGTACTGTCACCCTCACAGTGAAAAAGCTTTTCCTTATATTTTTATGGAACCTTTTATGCTCCAGCTTGCACCTGTTGCAGATCTGCCTGTGCATTCCTGCTTTAGTCTTGGGGTTGCTGTTTCAGATGGGCAAGTGCACACCTCAGAAGCATTGCTGTTTCCATCCTGTTCTGGGGGAGGAAACCACTAGCACTGGGTGTCGTTGGGACTGTGGTGGTGGGAATTGACAGCTCTGTTGCTTCCCCTCCCTTATACGACTGGGAATTCACATTGTGGCCAAAATGGTCTGGGAGCACAGTCCTCTTGGTCTCAACTTATCTCCCTCTATGCTCTACCACTTTTGACCTTTGATCAGAGGGGCATAAGGAAGGAGTCTCCAGCATGCTGTCACCTTTATGCACCAAGCACAGTGCAAGCATCACCTTTAGCTTCCACCTGCAGAGGAGTGGAGGGTATGTCAGTGGTATTTGCAGGCAGGGGTTCTCCAGTGCTATATTTAGTGTGAGCATGCTCTCCTGCCTTCAGGCTGGTCTCTGAACTCTGGCTAGTGCAGGAGTGTCATCCCTTTATCTCTTGTATGCAGAGCACAGTGTCCACAGACAGTCCTATCTTACTCCACAAACAGCCTAGGCTCAAAAGTGAGGCCTCCACTGCTCTGCCGACATCCAGTGAGGACAGGGTTTTTCTTGCCTTGGGATTCTGGTCATTTGGGTCATTACTTGGAAGCAGGTATTCACCAGGGAGGCTGTGTCTGAATGAGGTTGTCCAAATGGCTGCAGTAAGATATTCTGTTACTGCGGGAAGTGCAGGCTCTTGCAATGGCTTTTGGCTCCTGCTATTGTAGTTTCAAAATATATGTGCCTTTCTGGAATGGAGCTTGGGGGCTCAAACAGGAGTCAGTCCTTTGTGCTTACTTTGGCTTCTTTCTCTGCTTAGTGGTCTCCAGGTTCCTGTAACGTGCCAGCCAGTGTCAGCCTCTATTTATTTCCTTTCTGTACATATCTGTGATAATTTTGCTTGCTACAGCCATGGTTATTTAAGCTGAATAACATTTTCAGGCTGAAAAGGCCAGTAGCAGTGTGGTTATCAGATACAGAAAATGCATCGTATTTACTCTGGCCTTTGGTTCCCAGATAATATAACGGCAAATTGTGTTCCTGGAAGCTGGGAGGTGGCTTGCAAGATTACACAGCCCCGAAATGCATGGAGGCAGTTCATCACATGTGACAGAGGAGTGGAGGGGGAGGTGGAAGTGGGGTGTGTAGCTTCTCTCAGTGCTCCGCAAAGCTCAGGCGTGGCTGATGGCTTCTTCACACTGGGAATGACAAAGCAACAGCCTCAGTTGTGCCCTGGCCACTCTCCTAAAAGTGCTTTGGTGGGTTAAGAGCATAATTTCATTTAAAAGTCACTGCTACTTGCAAAGCAGTAAGATTGTGCATATGTTCCAGTAACCACTTCTATCTCCTCTCTTCCCCTCATCACTCCACTAAACAGGTGCCTTTGAATACCTCTTATTTTAGGTTTGAACCACCTCTCCAGGCAGCTGGTTGCTCTGGAGGAGTGCTCATTCCCTGCTCAACTGGGCATAGACATGAAGCAAGACTAGACCTGGGAGTAAATCCTGTGGTTCCTGCTAGAGCATGCAGGGCCAGTGCTCCTATGTGCAGGCTGTGCAGTATATGGTGGGCTGGGACCAGTTCTAGTGCACGTGTAACCCAGAAAATGTGAAAGTACCTTGTTATCTCCAGAAGAAGCTTATTCCAGGCTTGCTTTGTCTGAGCCATGAACACCTCCCTAGAAGAAAAACCTCAGCTGCTAGTGGAAGAATGGGACAAAACTGAAGACAGAAATTTTGGTAACTGTTGTAAGGTAAAGAGAAAGATGAGCAAAATGCAACATAAATATCAGAAGATGAATCCTTAACCTTTAAGATCAGAATAACCCAGCCCTTGTCCTGGTTGAGGTGTGAGGTACACTGACAGACATCCCCCTGGTCCAGCACTCTTGCTCTTCTCCAAAATGGGTGTTGGGGAGAAATGGCCACGCCAGACATGAACCACTCATGCCCTGTGCACCAGCACTGTGCTGCTCTGTGCCAGCAAAGGCAGCTTGGCAGCCTGCCTGGACCTGTAAGCTGCTTCAGGACCTGCTTTGAGGAGGCATTGCTCCAGCTCAGACTGTCCCAATAAACAGCAGGTCATAGCCTGGATGCCTGGGACAGGGCTGGGAGGAGCGTGGCTGCTCTGGCTGGTGCTGTCTCCAGCACCCGAGTTTGGGGGTGTTACTAAACAGACAGGCTCTCATTTTGTATCTGCAGGATGGGAGGCCACCACAAAACAGCCTCCTTTTGCCATCCAGAGGGTGACACAAGAGTGATGTACACAGGACGGGTACCAGCATCAGCTGCTTGCCAGCACTTGTAGCATCGAGATGAAAATGCTCTGCAGCCTCTAGGTGAGGTTCAGCTTGCACAGCTCTGAGTGGCATATGCTGCTGCAAAAACCTTTCCCCAGTTCTCTCTTATATAAATAAAATATATGTGTATGTATCTATCCAAGTATTTTAGAAAGCATTATCTCAGTAGATCTTGGGATGAAATTGTTTTCCTGTTACTGCAGCATGCATGTTATCTAAGCTTGTTCTTTTAAAAAAAAAAATCACATTATTCCATCTCCCTTATGTATTTCTTGCAAATTCATTTCCTAAGGTTTTGTTTCCAACTGTCCTCATCTTCCACTGGATTTAGATATGGTTACAGACTCAAAATCTCAGACATAGAGATTTCATCTTTTGCATTTTTCTCTTTAGATTTTCATTGCCTCTGACAGGCCAATTAAAGTCCCTCCCAGTTTGTTTGCCTTCTGCAATTTCAAAAATGTGTGTTGAAAACATTCTTTTCTGTAGTCTTAACTGATCCTTTGTGATATTTGTTGGTTCCTTTCTAATCTTCAGTAAAAGGGCCAATTTTATTATTTATTTTTTAATCTCTCAAGTAACATCACCCAAACCCATATGGACTTTTTCTTGTTTCACCCCGGAAGATGTGTAAAGTGATGTTTTACTTTAAATGTGCTTTGCTCGGGATTTTCCAGCTTGCTTTCGCACTTGTAGATTTAATATTTCCCCTTGCTGCTTATGTTTATGCTGAACGTTTGTTTTAATTTTCAACTTATTGTGTTCAGTGCAGTCTTATCTTTCTGGGCGGAAGTCAAATAGTTTGTTATTGATTACACAGGTTTCTTATCATAATCTATTACTTCCTGCCAATTACTTTATCTTGTTGAAAAGATTATTGCCATCAGCGTGCTGGAGTGATCTTGGATATCCAGGGATATTTGAGCAGCGATGCTGGTGCCCATAATAATTTTGAGAATCTCTAGAAAAATTTCCTTATTCAGTCTTCTCTCTCCTTACACCAATCTGATGCATAAGGCAAGGTAGTATTTGATTTCACTGCTGTTTTTCAATCCCTATAGCCTTACCCTAACTTTTTAACAACTACACTGTTCCCTGCGCAGAAACTGTCTTACAGTAATGTTCTCCACTTCTCACCAGCTTGTGTAATTCCTCCTCTGGAACATCTTCTCTGGTTTGTAACAATCATTTGATTTGAGGACCGGAGCTGACTGATTTACTTGGACCATCCTGTTTAATCACTGCTGTGGAGGAGCAACCCATTGTGAATTTGCCTAGTTCCTTTACAAATGATATTCTGTGACAATGGCCACAAGTACCACATCTAGTTATGCACAGTGGTAGGAAAAAGTATTTCCTTTTGTTCTAAATCTGAATATTTCATCAGATCCTATTAGTTGTTGCACTGCAAGAGGTAGTGAATGATATATTCATCTTCTCTATCTTTTCCTTGTTTCCTAGACCTCTGTTGTCACACTTTTTTAATCCCAGGCATCTTTTCACAAGATAAGGAGTCATTATGTATTTGGTCACTCTTTGGTTGAATCTGCTCCTTACCTCTACATCTCCTTCTTCCCTTTCCCTGTTTCTCCTGTAGGAAGTCCAGTGCTGTGTGGCTACACCATAGATTAACGTGGTGACACCACAGTATTTGCTGCTTTGTTCCTGTTTTTCTCCTAGTACCTTCTCAAACTGCCCATACACAGCTCAGGTTTTGCTACTGCTTTGCAGGCCTGATACAAGGACACAACCAAATAGCATGATTTTTTGTTGTTCTCTCTTGCCCCAGATATTCATCAACAGATGTAATAACAATATTTTAAAACCTTGCCTCGCTTACATCCTTGCACCATCACAACTGTAACACATCTACCATGTACAATATCCCATTTTGTTTGCATTTTTTAGTGGCCTCAAAGCACAGAGCTAGTGCTGTCAGGTAACTACCTGCAATAATCCCAAGAACTCCTTCCCAAGCAGCCACAGCCAATTTTGCAGCCCCGTGTTGGGTATGCACAGCTGGGGCTGTTTTCCTTCCTGCTGCATGATTTTTTATCTACTGTTCAATTGCCCACTCCCATTGTGGCTTCTGGAGTGATATCCTGGGGTGGGGCAGAGCTGCTCCTGGGAAGTACCAGTGGCAAAGATCCCTGCATGTGAGGGAAGAGAGTTTGCAACCTGCTGAATTTTGAAGCTGGTTTGGGCCCTTAGAAAGAAGTAGCAGAGAGTTTAACAGAGCTTATTTCCAGCTCAGAGCTCTGCTGCCCACCACAGCTCCTGGCCATTGCACAGCCCAGCTATCTACCCTGGGCACTGCGGGTTGGGCTGTGATGCAGGACCTTGCCCTGTGCCCATTTCCTCCCTGCTGAGGAGAGATCCTGTTGATGAGAATTCACCGTAAATTCCTATTTTGCCTCTTACCTCTTCTCAGCAGTTCTTGGGGCTTTGACTCCTTCAGACAGGGCTGCAGAGACACCTGTGTGTGGTGGTCTCCCCTTTCTCCCTGCACCTCCAGGGCCAGTGTTAGGCAGCGAGGCGAAGGAGAGCAGGAGCCAAGTGGTGCCCGGCCTAGAGGGACAGCACTGGCATAGGCGGCAGGAGCCCTCGCAGGCAGGGGGAACGAGCCCCTTTGCACTGGCCATGAAATCAGTCATGTGTAGGTTTTTGTCCAGCCCTGGGGGGTGGGGGAAGGAATGTGGGTTGGGCGAAGTCTAGGATTACACCACCACCGAATTTTTTCTTTCCACACTTTAAATAGCCAGCACCTTTCAGTCCTGCCTTCGCGTCTCCCGTCGGCTCGCGTCCCGGCAGCGCCGTCCACAAGGTAACACCTCTGCCCCTGTTTTCTTCTGCCCTGCTCCCCCCGAGCCCCACACCCACCCGGGTCTGCAGTGAATGAGAGGCCACCCTGTGCTTTCTGCCTGTTTAATCATTTTCTAGCTTGTAGGGGTCCTCCCAGTCCTTCCTTGCAGCTGCTGTCAAACGCCTGCCAGTGTTTTCTTGCTCCTCTTCACGCCTCAAAGTGCTTTATATGGGACCGTGTAGGGGGAGGGGAGAGGTTGAAAGTGCTGCTTTGCCCTGTTTTTTTTTTCTCTCTGCGAATGGAGAAGGGTGTCATTTGCTGCTAGTGCCTTTTCCTGCTCTCCTGGCCAGGGATTTGCAGGCAGGAATGAATGTCAGCATTAGGCTGGGGCTGGGAGAGCTATCTCTGCAGGGCGTGAGGGTTGGCACCATGCAAAGGAAGGTGCCCTCCTTGGCACAAGTTCCTCAGCAATCCCGACCTTGGCATTCAGCGTTGGTGGGAACCACAGTTCTCATTCTTCACCTCGTGGAGCTTGGCAGCCAGGAGGGCATTCAGCCCATGAGGAAGAGGCTCCTAAATGGCTGCAGCAGAGCTGGTGCCACCTGTGCTGCCCATACCTATCTCCTCTCTGTGCTCTGAGGCAACAGCTGTGCACCAACAGTCACTTACACTATGCCTTGGCTTTCTCAGGAGGAGAGGTGTCCTCTTGGAGGCTCTGTGAGGAAGTGGAACAGTGGGAGAGATGCTCAACTACTCTATGCTAATCATCTATTACTCCTAGTAGAGATCTGTGTAGAGATGGGAGAAGCTCTTGCAGTGCCAAAGCTTCCTAAGAGTGGTACTGTGGGGATCCTCTGCAGTGAACGGGCAGATATTTGGAGGGGCAGACCCTGGGAGAGAAGAGATCTCAGATGGCCATGGCATCTGCACCCTTTCTTTTCCTGTTATTAGAATGAAAAATTCTGAAAAATCACCTTCTCTCTCAGCCTAGTAGATCGCCAGTAACAGTTGCCACCACTGAAAACAGAAACTTGTTTCCCTCTTATTTCAGTTTGTCCCCTTCCCCTTTTGTGTTTTTCAT
The DNA here is from genome assembly GCA_013401335.1 of Brachypteracias leptosomus. Taxonomy (NCBI): domain Eukaryota; kingdom Metazoa; phylum Chordata; class Aves; order Coraciiformes; family Brachypteraciidae; genus Brachypteracias; species Brachypteracias leptosomus. Next base: position 267,185 of record VYZX01019476.1, read on the forward strand.
TGCATGGTCTGTAAGACCAGACCTTGGGTAAGCAGCAACAGGGGAGAAAACAAACCCTTCTAAAATATCTTGTCAAGTATTTGATCCCACTCTTTTTCCCCCTCCAGCCCTAAGTTTGTTCCCTGTACTTGTCATAGTGGGAGCTCCAACCCGGCTGAGCTGCTGGGTCTTCTGTGCAATGCTGTGCTTAGAGGATGGGCTTCCAGAAGCTGAAGTGTTTTGAGATGAATTAACTAAAAATAATGAAACTGGTAGTGGCTTTTAAGGACTGATTTTGGATTTGGCAGTGAAAGTGCACGCGTGCTCTTATCACATTGCTGCCAGCAGGAATCAGTATAAGGAGCAAGAGAGAAATTCAATGTATGTGTACATGTGCCTCCTCTCTTGCCTTCTGTAGCCCAAATTTCTGCCTTATTGCATGGCTTGTACTGAATGTAATGAAGGAAACTCCTTCTGAAGGTGGGATGGATTACAGAGTCCCCGGTGCTGTCAGCAATGGTGAAACAGTGCCCGCACACCCCGACATGGAAAAGGAGGAGAAGGAGGACCAGACCCTGGAGCGAGGACAGTGGAACAACAAGCTGGAGTACGTCCTGTCTGTGGCTGGGGAGATCATCGGCCTGGGAAATGTCTGGCGCTTCCCCTACCTCTGTTATAAGAACGGTGGAGGTAAGTGCAGCCCTGACTCTGGCCAGCCCTGGAGGCATCTGGTCACTGACATCCCTTCATAGTCTCTTCTGCCTCTGCAATATCCGTGTCTGGCCCTGCTCACCGCTGGCAGCAACTTCTCAGCAGCTTCCAAGTCATGAGTCTGTGGAGAGGATGCCAACCTGTCAGTGTGGTGCCATCTGGGCCACGAGAAGGGATTGTTTTGACCGAGTGGGATGTTGGTGACTGAGCAGCAACATGTAGCTGTAGTAATGTTTCCCTGAGGCGTGTGTAGCCTTGGTCCTGTTGGTGAGGTGGTTGGCCATCTGGGGGGGGAGGCAGGAGGAGCAGAGTTGGGGCTTAGCTCTCTAAGCAGTGTGATTCACACCAGGCATCCCTTCCTTGAGGAGCACTAGGCACCTGTGCAAATAAGGCACTGGGTCCCAGTGGCAGAGCAGGGAGTGATGCAGGAGACCATGAGACACTGATGTCTTTGCAGGTGCTACGAGGAGCTGCAGCGTTTTCCGGAGGCTCATGGGGACCTCCAAGGGGCTTTTATCTCACGGGTTCTAGTCTGGTGTCTAACCATAGAGGGATGTCCCCCAGGTGCTAGAGCCAGTAGCAGGGACAGGGCAGAGTGAAGAGATTTTCTTTGTTTTGATGTAGAAACACAGTACCCCTTCTGCAGCCCATGGCACTCCCCTGGCATCCACTGGAGCTGCAAGCATGTGGGAGAAGGGACCCCTGCCTCTGAGCCACATGGCAGGGCTGTAAGGTGTAGATGGATGTGCTTGATGGAGAGAAAGTGGGACATTGCTGTTACCGGTGAGGTGCTGGCACATTGGTGCTGCTCATGCTGTGCTTGGCAGCGACCAGTGACCAATGCCCTGTGAGGCCAGGTTGCCCCATGGCTTGATGGCAAAGCTGGGCTGGCTTTTGCAGATGGAGGGTTGCTCAGGACTTTTACAGGTTTTTGTGTCTCCTTTTAATTTGTGGCTGCCTTTTAAGGGAGAAAATTGATTTAAAAAATGAAATCTTGGAGCTATTCTTAAGTTTGTCTGGGTGGCATGTAGAAAGAGAGAGTTGCTCTCCCTGTCTGGTGATTATTTGCTAATTGGGCCCTCCGGAAGGGCAAGGGAGAGGGGAAATGGCGCTTGGCTGGGAGCTGGCAGGGAGCGAGTGCTGGGGACTGGGGGCTGAAATTCCCTGGCTTGAGCTTTGGGTAGTCTCATGGGCCTCACTAAACTGTTTTCATCCCAGTGGCATAAAAGAGGATTAACTGCTGTTTACCTACTTTCATGCCATGCTTTTCTCAGCACTTGTTTCTTTTCACCAGGTGGCTGAGCATTTTCTTTCCTTGTTGAAAAAGGAGAATTTTTCATGTTCTCCTTTTCCACAGGGAATGTGTCTTGGCTGCTTGCTGAGCCATATCTGCTCCCACTGCTTCACCCTTTCTGGGTGCTGTCCTGCCCCTAGGGAGCAGGACATGAGACCCTGTCCTAGCTCCCCTTTCCTACTGCTCTGCCCACTGTGTCCCCTCACTGGGGCTGGGGGAGAGCTGAGGGAGGGCTTTGGGGAAAGGGTAGCCACAGTGTGGGGTTGGACAGCAGAGGCAAGATGCAAAGGGACTTCTCAGCCTTTTTTATCTCCAGGAAATGGGCCTGGAGCAAAGCCTTGTGAAGTGGCAAAGACAGAGGAGTTTGAAGTCTCAGGCAAATTTTTTGTCTCTGACCACCTTCCCATGAGGCTAGAGCAAAGATGGAGAAGGAGATGCTTGTGCAGAGAGGAAAGCGTTTCCTCTATGACTTCTCCTTGGGCAGGGCACTGTGACAAAGCTGTGCAGGACTCGAGGCTTCCTCCTGCGCCATGGAGTCTGGACTGCCCTGGCTGGTGCTGTATCAAATCCCTTGTAATGCCTCAAGATTAATTTTAAAAGCTGCTAGAAGTTTTGTCCTGTACTTTATTGGGAAGGCTGGTCCAAGCACTTGCTTCTCTGGTTCCTCAATAAAGATGAGGGACTTTTATTTAATTTCAGGGTTAGCTATGGCCAGCCTATAACTATTTGCTTTTGCACCAGCATTACTGTGTGGCTGAAATATCTTTGTCCCACTGGCTGATTTTTTTCTCCCCACACTGAATTGTGTGTAGGCAGTGGTGATAACCACTCTCAGCTCCTGCTTTGCTGCCCTAAATAAGTCTGGCTCTTTGCTAAAAAGGCATCTGCAAAATCTGAGCTATGCAAAGAGGGGCAGCCAGTTGCTTTTCTTTTCTTTAGGGATGTTTCCGCATAGCAAATGAAGAGTAGTCCCTTACATATTTAGTGCTTGGTGTCTGATACCATGGTCCTGCATAGTGGGGGAAAAAAAAAAGGAAGAGCAAAAAATGTTCTTTTTTGCTAGTTTGCTCTTGTTCTCGCCTCCCATGGCGGGGTCAGGCCTTCCCTGGGCAGGCTGGCCCCATGGATTGGGAAATACTGGGGAAGCCTGTCTGGTGGTGTGGCTGCCAGTGCTGCACTCCCTCCCCAGTGCTCCCCAAACCAGCCGGTTCCAAGGGCCCGCTGCCACCACTGCTCCTGCACACACGGGAAGGGGCCAGAGAGGAGGGGACACATGCGGCAGCACTTCCCCCTTTCCCCTTCAGTGGGTCAAACCCCCACCAGGCACTGGGGTTCACCAGGGGGAGGGTGGACAAGCCTGGGCTGGAGGGACATCAGCCAGAGTTAGGGGGCTTCTCAGGTGCATTGATGGACCCTCATCCATGCCATTGCCCTCCCTGCCACCCCCCAGGTCAAAGCGATTGTGCGGAGTCGCTCTGCTGGGCACCTCTCCTCAGCTTTTCCTCCTTGCAGTTCCTGTCTGCCGTGCTTTCCTGCCTATGCGGGCAAGCAGCAGCCCTTTGCTAGCTGAAGTGAAATGGGAGGGGTAAGAGTGGGGTCATCCTATCCTGCCCATTCCCTCACCTAGGGGCTGACAGGAGCTGGGCAGATCACTGCCCAATACATGTCTCTGCAAATCCCTCCTTCCCCCCACCATAATTTTGGATTATTTCACAGCCCGGCTGCCAGGACCCTCCAGTTAGACTTCCAAAGTGTAAAACCTCCTGGAAAACTTACCAGCAAATCTGAAGAAGAGGAAGGGCCAGGTCCCAGGCTGGAAATAAGGGAAACCCAGGCTAAGGAGCTCAACTATCTCAGAGACCTCTCCTGAGATGCCCTAGCTGCAGTTTAGTTAAATACCAACTTTTATATGAGAAGAATTTCTCCTGGAAAAAGACACCACTTTTATGATGCTATGATTGCATGCAAGTTGGGAGTTGAGAGGATGGTGTTGATACAATCATTTCCTCTGTCCTTGACCCTCACCAACTTCTATTTACTGGTAGAGGGAGAGCATGTAGGCAGATGCTCTTCATCCTCCTGGGGCTGCCAGATATCAGCATCCCTTCAGCTGCTCTTGGCCCATGGGGAGTTGCTGAGATGCTCTCCCTGTCTATTTTGTTGATTGGGTTTTTTTAGCAGGAAGGGGAGGGCTGTGGCTCTGTACCTGGCTGTGATGAGCACAGGGAGGGACTTCTGGCTGGTTGCCAAAACTCTTCCTTCCTTTTCCCCATCCTTGCATGCTAGCTAAGCTTCTTAATGAAATCTCTTGGGTTTTGAGTTTACTTGTGCACCAGGATTGTTATTCCCCATACACCCCTACTGACCTGACCCCAGAGCCAGTTAGCATCTCACAGGCACAGAAAATGACTATGCAGGAAAAACATGGTCAGTGACTGGCTGGGTTGCCACCTCTGACCCTGCATGTCCCTCTGAGCCCACTGCAGCCCAGCTGCCACTCTCTGCTTGGCTACCCCTTTCCATGCCAGCTCCCATCCTGCCCTGTGCTCCTGCCTTTGCAGCAGGGCTTGAGCAGCTTCAGTGGCACATGAGTGCATCAGGGAGCATGGACCATTTTGCAGGGCTGTCTCCTGTGCTCTGCGTGGTAAAAGCCATTACTGCATTTAACATTAGCCGGGGGGAATCAAAAGCTTGATGCATTTTATCTCTCCATGCCTGGTTTCATGACAGGGCTTGGGCAGGAGGGCAGTCCTGGCTGCTGGTGTGAGGTACATACTTTCCTGCACTAGTTGCTTTTTCTTTGCATTGTCTGCTGCTTTTTGGTGAGCAAATGATTGAGCAAACCTACAGACTGGGTGAAGGTGTCGATCTCTGTATGATCCTCAGCGCCATGATATTGTCATCCATGGGCTTGTCAGCTTAGTCAGAATAGTCAACACAAAAGGAGTCACCAACTTAATTAAAAGTCACAATGGCTTTACAGCAGGGTGTTCTCTTGTATTTCTTTACAGCTACTGAGAACTTGTTTCACTCTTTTCCGCACAAAAATTAGGCCTAGAAACTTTCCTTTCCATCTTTTTAAAATGTTGACTTCCTCATGCGATCGCATCACTCTGGGAGACAAAACATGAGGAAAATCGCTTTTTCCTAACACCCTTGTCTGTGGCCTTCCTGCGTTCAAAGTCCCCATCCCTTCCAGATTATCCACTCCTCAGGAAGGACCTACTTGGTGCCAGGTTGGAGATGGTCTGATCCCAATCACCCCATAGGGCTTATTTCTCCTATGTGTTGCTTCAATCTGCCAGGTGCCTTCTTCATCCCCTACCTCATCTTCCTTTTCACCTGTGGGATCCCTGTCTTCTTCCTGGAGACAGCGCTGGGGCAGTACACCAGCCAGGGAGGAGTGACAGCCTGGCGCAGGATCTGCCCCCTCTTTGAAGGTGAGTGGGGTGAGCCTGGGAGGACATGGTGAAGCAGGGGGGGCTGCAGGGCCCTGAGGGATGAGCTGTGGTGTGTCTTTCCACAGCCCAGCTTGTTACATATTCATGCATCTTCTGCCCACCCCTGGGGATCTCAGTCCAGGGAGGGCCACTGGCTGCCTCCTTTCCACAATCATGCTGGAAAAATTGATCATCTTTCTCACCAAACAGTTCCCGTTGTTACATTGCATCCTGATTTCCTTCTTCGTGGCTGTGGCTCTGGCCAGGAGCCTTGCGCCAAATCAAGGTTGTCCTTCAAGAGCTAAATGATGAAAATGCTCCTGGAAGTTATGAGAAACCTAAACCACACTACTCTTTTTTTAAGTCAGTGCTATGTCATTTTCCTGAATTTGCATATGACTTAAAAACTTAGTGGTGAAACATGAGAGTTGTCTTAATAAATGGTTAGCAGTCAAATCCACTTCTAGCACTGCTTCAGCACAGTCATCCAGCCTCAAGCCACTATCCATGATTTCTCTGAAAGTCAGTTGTTTCCTCTTCATGCACCAAAACCCTTAGATGCTCCTCCAGCACCTCCCAGGGAAAGTGTGTGATGTTAATACAAAAGCTTCCTAAACAGAAGTGAAAAGGGATGAGCAAACAAAATAACAAGTGAATTTTGGTAGAAGTGTTATTCAGCAGGTGAAGCACTGTCATATGTTTCTGGGTGCATTTCCAATCATAATCTGCACATTCCCTGCCCAGATTCCCTCCCGTTGCCACTCTTTCACCAGGGAATCATAGAATCATAGAATTGTCTGGGTTGGAAGGGACCTTAAAGATCATCTAGTTCCAACCCCCCTGCCATGGGCAGGGAAAGCTGTGGTGGGGGTGACAGACCCCCAGGACCCCTGCTTAGACCCCTGTTGATGCAGCATGGTGGGCTTTGGGGAGGAGGTGATTGCTCTGGCAGCCACCCCACTAGCATTCATCCAGCAGCACGGTCAAAATGCAGCGCAGCAGATGAAAGTGTTGGGTGAGCACCTCCCAAGGGGAGCCTTGTTCCTGTCCTCTGGCACATGGGTCACCTGCCTTCGGGGCTCACTTTCTGCAGGAATTGGCTACGCCTCACAGGTCATCGTTGTGCTGCTGAACTTCTACTACATCATTGTCCTGGCCTGGGCCTTGTTTTATCTCTTCAGTTCATTCACCATCGACCTCCCCTGGGGCAGCTGTGACCATGAGTGGAACACAGGTGGGTGTGGAGCCCCCTCTCAATCCTCCACTGCCTCCTGGCTGAGGGAAACCTGCTGCTGCCCAGGGCCAAGCCTCAGGATAGTAGCTTGCCCCTGCATGGGTGGGACCTCTGGTTGTAGGGGTGGGGAGCACCGGGTCGTCGTTGTATTGCTGGCACTTTTGGGTAAAGGCTCAGTTGATCTGGGTCTTTGCTAGATAGCACCAGTGCTGGCACTACCCAACCACACTTGCAGCACCCAGCCAGTGCTGTGCAGTGGTGGTCTTCCTGGTGGCTCCTGCTCTGGGCTTCAGCCACTGTGGCCACCTTACTTTTTGAGATCTTCCAGTCATCCTGTGCTGTGTGTTAGCCATAGATCCAGTGCTGGTTGGGACTGCTCACTGTGTCCACTGGAAGGAAAAATCAAATGCCATCATCTTAATTGTCCTAGATTTCTTGCAGCCTTACCCTGGAGGAGACTGTTTTTGTTCATCTTTGGGACTATACAAAATTTGTCTCAGAGCTAATGTCAATAATTGATGCTGTTGATGGAAAGGGAGGGATTTTTCAGATCCTCTGGTACTCCAGCCACTGCTACTTACACTCCCTCTCTCCCTGGGCCTCTCCTGCAGAGAACTGCATGGAGCTACAGAAGGCAAACTCGACGCTCAATGTGACCAGTGAAAACGCCACCTCCCCTGTCATCGAGTTCTGGGAGTAAGTAAAGAACAGGCCTTGTACCCCTTTTCCTCCAGGACATACCTTCCCTGGCCATGGAACAAATCCTCCAGCAACATGTCCTATTAACCTAGGCCTTGCCAGAAAAGGACGGGCAAGGAAGCTGGTCAGGTCAGAGCGAAGGCCCTCAGGGGCAGAACCACCAGTCAAGGGTGACATCGTTGGGCTTATGGTGCTTGTCTGGAGCTGTGCTGGCATGCCTCAGAGCCATCTGACTTTGTCCTTTCCTGATGCCGTATTCCTGTCCCTCTGGACTTTTTGGGCTTCTTAATCTCACTGACTTCAGTGATGGCTAGCTGACCGTGCAAGACCTTACCTCACTGATGCTTTGCCTCCTTTGGTTCTTGATATTTAGTTTATCATTCTTTTCTCCCTTATTTCCCCTCTGCTGTGGAACTCTCTCCCATTGTGCTGCTCCTCTCCCTGCCTCCTCCCTTGTTCTTCGTTGCTGTCTGTGAACTTCCTTAAACAGTTGTTTCCTCCTGCAAAGTAAGTGAATTGGCTGCATGTACCCCATCCTGAAACTTTGGTTCAGACTTACCCAGGGTGCAAACCCCAATAAAATTGGTGGCACTCCCTCAGCGTATAGTGGCCATTACCCTATGGTTTGCATTAGAGTTTGTATACCTGCTGGATCATCCATTACACTTGTTCTGTTCAGAGCAGTCTGAACACCGTAACCATGCTCAGGATATGGGTGCCAAGACTATAGATGGGAGTGGGGTGAGATCTGTGGTGATCCACAAAGCAGCAGCTCTGCAATGGGTTTTTATCTGCACATTTTGCCAGCTGTAGTGTGTTCAGTTATTGAAGAGGAGACCTTAAAGCCCTGTGATGTACTGCAGGAGTCCATGTTAGTGGTGGAGTAGATGATCTCCTTCCTACTGTGCGATTCCAGCCTGTTCCCAGGAAGTGCGGTGACTTTTGTATGTGAGCTAGTCTTAATCTTGGAAACAGAAAAAAAGATGATGCTTTTATTTTAGTGACTAACATGCAAGTTATGCCGAGGAGAGAGGTACATAAAAATTGAAATGAAGTGCTCAGGTCAGCTTACTTCACGCTGAATTTTGTTCCCTCATTTTCATTGCTTTCTCTTCTTGTGTTAGTTACCCTGAGGTACAGATTGGCTTTATTTCTGGTATGAAGGCACAAGATTGGGATCTCTGATGATCCTCAGCATCTCCTGGGAGAACAGGCCCAGTTAAGCACTGAGCCCTGGCTAATAGACTGTGAAAGTAACCCCTCTGCTGCCACCGTGAATTTCCCTTGTGCATCTAGACGGATGGAGGGCTCTGCCCTCGGCAGCACTCCTGGGTGCTGTCAGCACATGGAGCACACGGTACCTCCAGGGCACCCTTGGCCTAGCACAGGGGTGCTGTTTTTAAACTTTAAAGTTCTAAAAGAGTTTTAGTCTCCTGTGTGCTCCCTGAGCCTGCGCTCTCCCCCTGCCTGCTGCTTACATGTGATTAGATGGTGACCTGCCTTAGACTGCTTTTCATGAGGCTGGCTGCTGGAAAAGTTGATGTTCCCATCACTGCTGTGACCATCTCTGCCTTACTAGGGAAAAAGCACACTGGAAATTTCCACTGTCCATTGCTTCTGATGCAGCATCTGTTCCTGCCCTCCCTGGGCGGGGAGGTAGGAGGCCACTGTTTTCTTGAGAAGCACTGACCTGACAGTGGCTGATAGCACACTTCTGGGGCCTCTTCTGGCTGAGGTACAGTGCCCAGTTAGTTACGGTCTGCTGGCACCCTTTCTCTGCTGGTGACAGAGTCCATGTCCTTAGAAGCAGGCAAAGAGCAATGTGATGAAATGTATCTGGTGGAACAGCATGATTTTTCCGACCCCTCTCTCATCCTCTTAATCTGCTGAGAGGCTGTGGGGCAGGAAGAGGAGGTAGTGTGTCTTAGGCTGTGTTTGTCCAGGAGGATGACCTTTATTTTGGGATGATTGCTGTCTTTTGAAGTGGGATGGGAATTGCTGCTGGGCTCCAGGGTAATGCATGTGCCTCTCTGCCTGTCTCAGGCTTGGGGTTTTGGGACTGCACCGTGGTGTTTCACTGTCAGATCCACCTGTGCAGTGTAGAGATGGAGAAGGATGAGTCCTTACTTCTCCATAAGTGATGAGGAAGATTTGACACACACATGATATGGAAAGCTGCTTTATGGCCGCAGCTGAACCAAAGTCTATCCAGGATCTCATCTCCACACTTGTTGAAAGAGGATGCCCCAGGTGACCTCTTTTAACTGTGAAATGGGGATTATTGTGGTCTTGGTTAGGTCTTAGTCATGGTATGGGATGCTGTGCTGTTCTGGGTCCTAAGGTGAAATGTATAGCCACTCCTAGTGACAGATGAAGTTTGCTATGGAGAAGGGGTTGGACAGCATTGTTTCTTGGGTGGTCCTGATGAATTCTGCATTGTAAGTGCAGTCATTCACTTTAAGATTTGAACCATGTCAGAAATGAAGGTGTACTTTGTAATGTGCATTAAAATGATCTGGGCAGAGCTTGTATGTGCAAAGTGGTGCATGTTCTTGTAGAGAGCAAGCTCTTACCCTAGGGGACAAGATAGATAACAGGTGGGAGGAGGACAGGAGAAGAAGTATCTTGGCCCAACAGGCCAGCACTGGAGTAAGTGTAGAAGCAAGTGTCCATGTGTGATCTGCCAGACTAGTAGTACTTTTAAGAGGGGAGCACTGCTTGATTCCTCTGAGGCTTGCAGTTCAGACCAGGGCCTTCTTAGTAAGACAGCTCTTCTCCCTAAAGCCATCAGGTGCTGTGGAGGTGTGTTGAGAACCAGCATGTAGTCGGGAACGTTAGTGGCCAACATCAGTGACACTTGGATGTTCCTTTGCTTCCCCACAATGCAGGAGGAGAGTGCTAAAGATTTCCGATGGCATCCAGCACCTGGGCAGCCTGCGCTGGGAGCTGGCTCTGTGTCTCTTGCTGGCATGGATCATCTGTTACTTCTGCATTTGGAAAGGAGTCAAGTCCACAGGCAAGGTGAGTCCTTGCTTCAGATCAAGCCTTTTCTCTTGATCACAGCTGGAATACTTGATCTACTCAGCTTTCGTATGTTCAGAGAAGTCCTAGGGATCCCCTGGGAACCACCCTCTGAATATGCTGGTGGGAGCCTGTTGAGCTCAACTTGCAGCAGGGGTGTGAGCCAGGCTCTGTGTTTTAGGTAAGAAAGGATGGAAGTGCTGAGACGTCTCAGAGCTTTAACCTCCAAGATGTATATCCTCTCCATCCACAGGCCCAGGAGACCCTGTAGCCTTCCTTTTTATGGGATGGTTGCATGTTCCTTTCCCTCCCACCACAGTGTGAGCAAGCAGTGTGTTTTTGACTCTTCTCGCAAGTGCAGCTGGAAAATCTTCAAATTCATTAGATAGTAATGGAGGTAATGCTGATGGCCTCAAAACTTTTTCTGCCTTATTGCCATGGGAATCTTCTTTTAATACTCTTTCTTTGTCCCAAGTCTTCCTCTAGTTGCTCACAGTTTCCCAGAAATAAAGATCTCCTTTCCCCTCCCCACACTAGTCACCACAGAGGTACTTTTTGAATGCTTCTGGGAAGGGTTGGTGTGACTGTCCAGCTCCATCCCATGCTTCCTCTATTTCAGAATGTGCCACTGTCATTTGCATTGACCCCATTACTTAGTGTCTGCTACTTCCTCCTGACCCATTCCCAGACAACTTTGTCTGGAGCAGACAAGAACAGATGGTAATGAATGAAAAGGTTTAGTATGTTATTTGAATGGTGTCTTCTCTGCATGCTTTGAACAAGACATCGTGTGTGATGAGGTGTAAATTTTAGCTGCATCCATTTCCATCAAGTTGATGGCATGGATGTTAGCAATTTCTCTTGCTTCCAGAATGGTCTGGGATTATGAAACATGACAGGGAATTCAAGCAGCTTGCATAGATTATATTTTCTGGTTTCCATGGAGTAAAATTAGAAGAAAAGAGCAACTGCTTGCTTTGGTGGCCTGGTAAAAGTAAGCAGAGGCAGTCTAATAACAGCAAATATGATACTGAGATACAGTAAACATAGTGTGGGAAGTGCTGAGAACAAATTCAATCTAATTTAGATACAAATTCTGGATTAAATGCAAGTACTTTTTATCAAAAAGGACTAGCAATGGTGAGATCTTATCTTCTTGAAAACAGAAACCTTCTGTCATTAAAGCAAGAGTGTGCCCAGGTTTATCAACCTTACATATATTTAATAATCCAACTAAAATTATGGCTGTGGGAATACAATCCCACTGGGGAAGAGATATGCCTTAGTTCTGGGGATTTGCCCCGTGGAGGGACAACCACAAGGAGCTGAAATCACCCTACTCAGTACAGCAGCAGTGGTTCACATCCTCCAATTCAGGGACTGCCTGTCCCTGAGGAGCATTTGCAGATGCAGGAGGTTGTCACAGATGGAACCACTTTGCTGAGGCATGTGGACCAGGTTCAAATAAAACGCTAGATGTTGTTGACCAGCATGTGACAGAATGATCACACTGATCCCTGCAAGGTTCCTGGTGATGTAGTTAGTGCTAACAATGACCAAGAATAAAAAGACTGGGTCTGAGCCAAGCAACGAGTAATATCTCATTGAATCCAGATGTTCCTGTTGTTAGATAGAAGTTTGGCACTCTTAGTCCAGTAAAACATTCTCCAAATTCAGGCCTCTGGTCTCAGTGCAGATGCCAGTGACGGTTGAGTGAAAAGCCTAACACACTAGTTCACACAGGCTGTAAAACACAGGGGACATTATCAAAATGTGAGTCCAAATAATATGCCAGACAACTACCAGTTTGTGTTCTGAGCTCCTAAAACTGATGTTATTTAGAGATCTAGCCGAGAATGTACCACCTGGTATCCTGGAAGAACGTGCACTAGGGTTCAAAGTCAATAGGTTGTTTTTTATGATTTTTGGGTTTAACCTTGCTTTCATGAGCTGAAGATCAGATATGCATCCTGTCATTTCCTGAAGGAAGAATTTGGCTGTGTGGTAAATACAGGGGTGATTTTTAAACTCACAGGACCTGCAGATTTGATTAACTGTCTCTGAAAAGCTCTAAATCAGGGACTCCTTGACATTTTGAGGATGAAATGAATTATGGTGTTTGTCTGTATTGAAGAGTGCTGTCCCTTAACTCCTTCAGTGTTCAGGATGCAGATTCAGAGAGACCGGGGATGGATCTGCTCACACAGACATATCAGGCAATCATGAGCCCCAGCAGTGAGGTGTTTTTTACTGATTTTGTGGCATTACCTAAGACTGCTGTGATATATAGAACAGGGCACATGAAATGCATAGAACACCTGGAGCTGAAGGCAGAGATGATAATTAATAGTGTGGTGTTTCAAGGATGGGATATCTCTCACATCTTTCTGTCCTTCTGCATTAGAAAACTGAATCACTGAAGAGTTTGTATCTTGACTTGGAGGAGGACTTGCATTGCAACATCAGGTGCTTTGGATGTTACTTTATTCAGATGGAGTACATCGGAGTGGATCCAGAAAAAAAATCTTTTGAATAACTACTCAGATCATAAGGATTACCCAGGGGCAGAGTGAAAGTGGTTGTATTGTCCAGGAAAATCATAAGCTCACTCTCAGTGGGACCTCCTCTAATGCAAAAGCTGCTACAACTGTGACAGAACCTGTGCCCCCAACTCAGGTATGGTGGGCTTTAGGTGGGTTTTGTAACAACTCATTCTGGATGGAGTGGTAGTTGTGAGAAACAGATCATTTCACATCATTATATTCTGTGGTTCCTTCAGAGACAAGCTTTAGCTGAGAGAAGAGCTGTAGGGTAGCATTCAGGTGAAGCATGCTGATGTGAATCCTCACTCAGCATGTCCACACAGGAAAAACTTGAAGGAGCAGTGTTTCTTTTTTGACCTAGCATGATACCACAGACTGAACAACTTTTTTTCAAAGTGGTTAATAAGTTTTGAAGGTGTGGGAGCAATGCGAAGGGATTAGAGTGGTCAAGCACTGGAACAGGCTACCCAGAGAAGTGGTGGAGTCACCATCCTTGGAAGGGTTCAAAAAATGTTCAGATGTGGCACTTCAGGAGATGGTTTAGTGGTCATGGTAGTGCTGGGTTGACGGTTGGACTTGATCTTAGAGGTCTTTTCCAACCTTAATGATTCTATGATTACTGACACTACTTGGCTAGGAAGGCTGCATAAGCCCTCGATACCGGTTTGTTTGTGTGGGGAAACACAGACTACAATGTGATATTGTTGTGGCACACCAAAGCAACTAGCCTAAACAGTCCTGAAAGTACCCTGGTAATCCCCAAATTGAGTGTTATATTTACCAGAAGTGGAGTCCCTGAAAGGATTAGCTGATATTGGCCTTCGGCATTCCCCCAGGGGATGTGGTTTCTTTGCTAGAGGAAGGGGTTTCAACTCTACTTGAGTATGTGTGCATTGGTCATGGGGCTAGGGGTGTAAAAAGCAAGAGGTCCTGTTTGGGTCTGCGTCCTTGGTGGCAAGTCTGAGACTTGCTGCCTTGCTTTGCCTGAAGTGCTCATGCTGGGTATTTGAACAGAGGTCAGTCAGAGGCAGTGGCTGCGAATCATGGCAGCAGGGAACGGTGGGCACAAGCCAGTTACCACTGCAGCCCTGAGTGGGGACCCCCAGTGTTGCTCCTCATGGTTCTTCAGTAGCACTCATGTTTCGAGGTGTATCTCTTACCTGAACACCCCTTCACCCTGGCCACTAAACACTGTGCTGGAGAGACCTTCTGTGTGTGATGCAGATGTCTGTCTGTGGTAGGGATGTGCAGATGGGTTCTGGGGGCAGCTCCTTCTCTGATGCATGTAGGTATTACACCGCTGACTTCAGCAGAGCTACTTTGACTCCAATATGGTGGCAGCCTGCCTCAGGTTCTGGATTGCTCTTAGGACTAGAAAGGTTTTCTCTGGCTCTAGACATGTCATGACATGTCACAAGTTTACTGGGCACATTTTAAAATGTGTTTCTTTCTACTGCAGGTTACAACAAGATGTGTGGTGAGGGGTAGCCTGACCCATCTCCCCCAGCCCAGGGGCCCGTGCTGTGCTGCTGGCCGGTGTTGTGTGTCCTGTCCCATGTTGCTCACTCACGCTTGTCCTTTTGTCCTCCTCCCAGGTGGTGTATTTCACGGCCACGTTCCCATACCTCATGCTGATCGTTCTGCTGATCAGGGGAGTCTCCCTACCTGGGGCATCCCAAGGAATCCTGTTTTACCTTTATCCAGACCTCAGTCGTCTTGGGGACCCCCAGGTAAGGTGGAGCGGGGACTGAATGGCTGACCTGTGCTTGTATGGATGCCTGTGGCTGTCCTCTCTCCCTCCTTTTCTCACTCTCTTTCCTTCAGTTTCTTCTTTCTGTCTTCTCTTTTCCCCCTCTGTGGGCATAAGGCAGGGCTGTGATATTGGTGTGTACCCTGCTGGTCCTCATGCTCTCTTGCTGTCACCTGTGCTGTTACCATATTTTCTAGTCTGAAGTGATTCTGAATTGCTGGGTGTGTGGGATTTAACCCTTCATCACTAGTGGTGCCAGCTGCCCCTCCCCTTTCTTGGGGAGACTCCTCTGCTGGGGAGGCAGCTGGTGCATGGGGTGCCACTGTGCACCATGCCAGCAGCTTGCGGGGATAAGCCCTGCTCCTGGCACACTTGCTCTGGCTTCCCTGGGGAGCATGCTGGGTGCATGGATAGCGGGAGCTGTGGCATGCTGCAGCAGCAGTCCATGGGACCCAGCCGCCCTCCTCACTTCCCAGTCCCTGGTGAGAAATTCCTGCCTGTCTGACAGGAGGGTCAGCGCCCAACTGCTGCTTTTAATCTCTTTGGGACAAGTTCTTCCATGTTAAATCCTGGCTCCAGCTGAGCTGCTGTACCAGCCTTTGTGTGAAGGTGTTTCCAAAGGAGATTAAAGGGTGCCTGTCTGGAAAATAGGCCAGCAAAACCCTTCGTAACCCCATTAACTCCTTCTGGTCTGGCCTCAGTGCTGCCTTGGTTATTAATTTTGCTAACAGTGGCTTAAGTACCGGGGAGGAATGACTCTGGCTGATCCTGCTCTCTCTGATAGAGGAGAGAGGATCCCTGTTCCCTGTGGGTGGAGGTAGCAGTGTGTCCTGCAGGGCATCCCTGGGTCCTGCCTGTGCCATTGGTGCTATGTGACCGTGCAAGTCAGTTTGACTTACAGCTTCCGATCTGGGGAGCTAAACATGAGTGTCCAATTTCCAGCTCCAGGCGATCTGGTTTTTATCATGGGAAGGACTTGGAGTTCCTGCTTAGCTTTCTGGAAGTCACGCTCTGGTCAAGACTGAGCCTGAGCAGTGAATAAAAAGCCTCATTTTACAGTGCTGGCTGTTGTCTTGCTCTCTTGGTTTGCCTGTGGGCAGGAGGTGGGTAAGGACAGCTTCTACCTTGGTGTGACGGTGCAGCAAGGCTTGGAAAGGGCTGAGAACAGGTCTGTGTTTGCAGAATTTGTGGCTCCATTTATGCTGATGAGGTGCAAGAGACTTCTGACATTATCATAACATTATCGAATGGTGCTCATTCACTTATGAAAAGTCCTGTTGTTACTGTGGCTGTGTCACCCAGGGGACTGAATTAAACCACTTCAGGCGTGGCATGGTTTTGCTGGTACTAGCTGTGTCCTCATTAGGTCTGTCCTGGCAAACTTTTCCAATTACAGCCTAAGCTTTAGAAGCATAGCTTCCTTCCAGCCTGGAAAATGCTAATGCACTGGTGGAAAGGCAGAGTAACCCTTCAGAGCAAGAGGATGGCTTAGGGGAGGAAAACTTACTCCTCCCTCCCTGACTCCATCATTCCCTGATCAATGCTTCACTTCTGAGGGAAAAAAGCAGGAGTTGGTAGCAGAGGTTGCCTTCCTACAGAATGCTTTAACTATCCTACTAAACCAGGCTGCAGAACTTGAGATTTCTTTCTTGTTTTCCCATCAGAGAGAGAAGGGTTATTGTCCACGCGTGCGCGGCTGTGGCCCCCTCTCTCTCTGTAGGGACAGCGTGAGTCCTGCCAGCCCATTGGGGCCAAGTCGATTATAATTGATTTGTGCTCAGAGGATGGTGAGCTGTAATTATTTACCCGCAATCCTGCACTGCCTGAAAAAAACTGGAAGATTCTTTAGCGCCTGGGAAGAGATTCTGGAAATTTAAAAAAAAATTAAATATCCTCTCCAATCTGAGTCTTATGATAAGGCATCTCAAGGGGAGGTTTAAACAAAGGGCAAACAATATACAAGGGGACAAAATTAAAACTCCTTTGAAGTATATGAAAACCTGGGTGAAAAGAGGGAATGGATTATTTAGCAGATTCTACCAGGGAGAAGCAGTGGCAGCCGATATGTGATTAAGTGTCAGAATATCAGATTGGTGTGTGGAAATCATTGCTTTCCACCTGCCAAATGACCTTGGACAGAATTGGGAAATCCTGCCTACGAGAACTCAGGCGAGCTGATTTATGATGATCTTTTCTGGCCATGAAGTCTACAATGCCTTAAATCTTCCTGCATCTTCATTTTCTAAATCAATGAAATGCTTATAATTAAAATGGTAAATAAAATGCATTTGATAGGTAGATCAGACTATATAGAGAAAATGTCAAACAAGTTTTGAATTAGGAAGTCCAATTCTGCTCAAGTACAAGCAGATAACAGCAAAACCACCCAAGAGATCATCTGTCTTGAACTGTGTGCCCCCAAACTAAAAAAATTTTTAAAAGCAACACTATAGTTTGTTTCTCATTTGTATAATATTTAGTATGGTTATGCTAGCATGCCAGCCATTAATAGACCCCAAATTCCCTCCAATTACATTTTGTGTGCTCCAGAAGTTTCCTACTTATTTCACGGCATGGGTTGTGTTTTAATCTAAAGGGGTTCTCAACATTATTCACTGTTTCCACTTTTGATCACTCCTCCCTTTGCAATTATCTTTTCAGCAATTTTATCAATTGTTTATTTCAGTAGATAACGCTGGGGATTTATAGCTATGATTAAGGAGAGGGATGCACTATGTGATCCTCTAGTGGGAAGCTGAAACAAGAGGAATTCAGAGTAGAAATAAGGTTTAAGTGTGGGAAATTTGTCATTAGAAGAACTTTTCTCAGGCGCTGGCAGTCTCTCTGTTGCTTGATGCTTTCATGCTACAACCAGGCATCATTTTAATAGATTTAAAGAGAGGACTGATGGGCTTGATGCAGAAAGTGACAGCTTTGTGTTTGGGTTTGCTTTAAAGAGAAGAAATGTAATGGTCTACTTTCACTCTGATATCAAATCTCAAATGATTTTAGCTAAATTTCATTAGATTTAATGAGTGAGAATGGAGAAAGAGTTAAATTCAGCAGCCTCTGAGCATATCCCTCTCTGGAAAAGCAGCAAATGTTTCTCAAAACCTCCTACTCTTGTTTTCCTCTTGAAATTTCCAGAAAACCCACCACCTTGCTGTATGTGCTTGTACTTTATCCAGTCTTTACATAAAAGAACTTTCTATGACAAACTGCATCCAGCTCAGATGTGTTGAAGGCCCTAGTGAGGGCTGTGCCTCTGGCCCTGGGTGCAGGGAAGCACTGCTGGCACTGAGGACCAGCAGCTCTGCAGACACCCTGTAAGCAGTCCTCACCACTGCACCAGACACCCAACCCTGCACAGCACCCTGCCAGGACACCCTGACTTGCTCTGCACAGCTAAATTCAGAGCATTACTTTCATCCAACCTCTGCTTCTCATCGAGAGCTTTTAACTAGTCTCGAAGGGGGATGGAGTTGTAATTGGGTGTGCACCAGTGGCACAGTTCTCTAATGTTGATGAGGACCAGGAGGGCTCCCACTCCCGTAGGGTGAAATCGGCCTGCTTGGCTCGCTCCCTCAAATGCCTGTACACCAATGCACGTAGCATGGGGAATAAACAGGAGGAGTTAGAAATCTGTGTTCGGTCAGGAGGTTAGTATGTGGTGGCAATTACAGAGACATGGTGGGACAGCTCACATGACTGGAATGTGGTCATGGACGGCTATGTCCTTTTCAGGAAAGACAGGCCAGCAAGGTGAGATGGTGGAGTTGCTCTCTATGTGTGCAATGTACCCTAGAGCAACTAGAATGTATTGAGTTCTGTCCAGGGGAGGATGAGGGGTGAGTTGAGAGTTTGTGGGCATGGATTAAGGGGCAGGCTGGGGTGGATGATACTATTGTGGGTGTCTATTACAGGCCACCGGATCAGGACGAGGAAGTTGATGAGGACTTCTACAGGCAGCTGATGGCAGCTCACAGTTACAGGCCCTTGTTGTCATGGGGGATTTTAACTATCCTGATATTTGCTGGAAGACATACTCAGCCAGCTATCCACAGTCTAAGAGGTTCCTTCATTGCATCAATGACAACTTCCTGATGCAGAGGGTGGATGAGCCAACTAGGAGAGGAGCACTGCTGGATCTTCTTCTCACAAATAAGGAGGGTCTGGTTGAGGCAGTGAAGGTTGAGGGCAGCCTTGGTTGCAGCGACCATGAGATGGTGGAGTTCAGGATCTCATGTGGCGGGAACAGAATATCTAGCAGAATCAGAACCCTGGACTTCAGTAGGGCCAACTTTGGCCTTTTCAAGCAATTGCTAAAGGAAATCCCATTGGACAGGGTACAAGAAGGTAAAGGGGCCCAAGATAGTTGGTTAGCATTCAAGGACCACTTCTTCCAAGCGCAAGATCAGAGCATCCCATCATGTAGGAAGTC
>VYZX01019476.1:287108-310406 GCA_013401335.1 Brachypteracias leptosomus
GAGAGAGTCCAGCACAGAGCCACTAAGATGATTAAGGGAGTGGAACATATCCCTTATGAGGAAAGGCTGAGGGAGCTGGGCCTCTCTTTAGCTTGGAAAAAAGGAGACTGAGGGGTGACCTTATTAATGTTTATAAATACATTAAGGGAAAGTTTCAGGAGGATGGAGCCAGGCTCTTTTCGGTGGTGTCTAATGATAGGACAAAGGGCAATGGGTGTAAGCTGGAACATAGGAGGTTCCAACTAAATATGAGAAGAAACTTCTTCACAGTGAGGGTGCCAGAGCACTGGAACAGGCTGTCCAGGGAGGTTGTGGAGTCTCCTTCTCTGGAGATGTTTAAAGACCACCTGGGTGCGTTCCTGTGCAACGTGGTCTAGGTGATCCTGCTCTGGCAGGGGGATTGGACTAGATGATCTTTTGAGGTCCCTTCCAATCCCTAACATTCTGTGATCCATGATTCTGTGATTCCATATCTCCCTCTCTCATTTGCATTACTTTTCAAATAATCTTCCATATGTCCCTCTCATTTTCTTTCACTCACTTCCCTGGCAGTTGCTTTTTGGAGCAGCATTTGCCCCTGTAGAGTCCTCACAGCCTCCTGCCTTCCAATGGATGCAGCAGGAAGGGGAAGCAAGAACTGAAGATGCTTCTAGCCTTTTGGGGATCTATCTGCTGTGCCCCTCGCCAAACAGGGTGGCTGCCAGAGTCCAGGTCGGGGTTTGCACTTGAGCAGCTCTTGCTGCTGAGGCTGCACTGAGGATAAGCTCATCTGGAGGTATGTGCATCTTGCAGGGCTGTGACCTGCTGGGTTAACCATGGGACCCCATAGCCATGCTGGGGAAGAGATCAGAGCCCCCTGATCCACTCCAACTTCAGATCCCTCCTACTGCTGCTCCATGGCCAGAGAGAGCTGCTGCTTCCCAGCAAGAAGGGAGGGCAATTGTGGGCCTGCTAAATATTATTTGTTCCCCTTATTTATTTTTTTCCCAGCAAGCCTTTAACTTGACCCTGTGTGCTTGGTTTGTGCTGTTGCCGGCCCCCTGCTTCCCCTTTCTGAAGGCAAGTGTGTTTGTTTTCGTGTGGAGGGTGACCCACTGCGCCTGTGTGTGGATGTGTGCGATGGTGGGGCTGCTGCTGGAACTGTGCACTTGCTCCTGCCATGTGCCCTGCTACACCAGCTTGGGGACCCCTGCCTCCCAGCCCTGGCAAAGGGGCTGCAGAGGGTCTGTGAGCCCAGGCACCACTGCCCACCCTGCCTGGAGGGCAGAGGGCAGGTACCGGGCAGCAGGGAGGGAGAGCTTGTGGCTCCTGCAGTGAGCTGGAAGGACTCGGGGTTGGTGTCCTCTCCTCTGTCTTGCTGGAGCAATACCTTCACGTGGGTTGAACCACAGCTGTATTTACCTTGTGGGGCTTCTTCCTCCTCCTCCCATGCCTCTTACCAGCCCTGCTGGTGTGGGACCTGGGTGGCTGGCCGGCCATGGCCATGCAGTCCTGCTGAGCCTGATGTCAGTGCTGACATAGCAGGAAGGAATAAAGTCATCTTTCTGTCTGGCTGCAAGCAGCAGGCAGAGAGGATTGTAAAGCCTGACTTCCCAGGCAGCAAGGAGCATCCCTCAGAGCATCCATCACCCCTCTACACCACCCTGGGGCAGGCAGCTGTGCTCTTCAGGATGAATCAGAAACATGTTTGTTTTCTTGTGGTGTTTAAAGAAACACCAGCAGTGGGAAGGCCCTCCTGGGTACAAAACATCCCTGTGGGTCAGCAGGTGTCCTGAGGTGTGGGGGTTACATGAGGTCAGTGCTCTCTGGAGGGACATTGCAAAGGCTTTGTGTGCCAGCACAGGGAGATTAACTGGGGAACAAAGTCCCCGTCCCCCGCTCCCAAGGAAGCCCATTCAATATATTTTCTGAGCAGCTGGAACCTGGGGCTGGGAACTTGATATCTGACCAGATTCAGAGTGGGCAGAAGGACCAGGAACGCTTTATAGAAATGGCAGTGACTCATGCCCTGCCTCCTCTCTCCTGGGGTAAATGAGGATGAGGGAAAGCATCGGCCCGGGCTGTGCAGCACATTGGTGGGCTCTTTGCAGTAGGGTCCCAGGGTTGCACAGCCCAGAGTCACAGCAGTGCTGTGGGACATGGACTGGGCCAGGCCTGAATGAAGGGCGAAAGGCAATAATCTTGAAATGGTGCCCTGGGCATCCTGAGGTGAAATCTTAGGGACCAAGATCTCCTCTCACAGGGCTGTGCTGAAGTGATATGTTTGTATGGCGGGTGTGCTGGTGGGTAGCGCCAGTGCCACAGGCTGACTCGTGAAGCAGTGCTACTGGGAGCAAAAGAAATGCTGGTTGAACTGCAGCCCAAGATTTGGGTGAGTTTTGCTCTCTGCTCTGCTTTACAATGAGCATGACCCTCCTCACTGCATGTACTCATTCTATGCTGTGTCATCTCACTTGCAGTTTGGTGCTTCTCAGCATGGCACCAGAATTTGATGTATGACATACATTGGGGGATCAATAACATTTTGCTTGAAAATGGTCTTTACTGCTATTTGTAAGCGTTTTGAGATCTTCCTAAGGAAGGATCTGTTTCAGTATAGGGGCTATTAAGTTCCAGTACATATAATAAAGTTAATATTGCTGAGAAATTAAGGGGCGAAGGAATATGTCCTCTTATAGGCCATAACCATCTTGGATAACTGCAGCTCAGGTATGAAGGCTTTGGCTGAAAACAGAGAGTAGGAGGTTATTACAAATCAGAATAAACAACATGTTCAAGGAAATTGAATTATGAATTAAATAAACTGGATGGCTTGGAAAGCTGCAGACAACAATCAAATCAAAATACCCATGCTGCCAATGTGCCATCAAAATCTGAACACGATAAACTTTACCAGTCTCTTTGGGAGCAGCAGGCAGGGAGCAGCAGCATGCTTTTATCTGCAAGGGAAAGAACCCTGCCTGACCCTAGCAAGCCCCTTTAGTCAGACTGGAAATGTTAAAATAATGAGAGGTTGTTTTCAGCAGCACAGGAGGGAAAGGGGGGTCTTGGAAGGGCTGAAAAAATGTTTCTGAGTCATTGCAGGGAGAGAAATGAGCACGGGCAGCAGGTTGGGGAAGGAATATTTGAATTGCTGTTTTTTGAAGCAAGTGGCCTGTGTAGACCATGCGACCAGGTGGGCAATGGTGCTTCTCTCGAGGAGCTTGAGGAGGAGACTGGACCACAGACAAGCTGAGGCCTCTTCTGACCCCAGTGATCCTAAAGTCCTGGGACTTGCTGCCACTGCTCAGCTCTATCACTAGTGGGTCAGAAGCACCTATGGCATCAGTCTGCTTGGTGGTCGAAGGACTGCAACAAATTTGGGAACTGCCAGAGGGCTGGGGAAGATGTAAAGGTGGCTTGGTATTTGGTGCAAGAGCTATAGTAACCTTTTAAAATGGGAAATAAAGTGCATGCAGCCCGAGCTGGTGTTCACAGTCATGCTGACTCAGTAAGATCATAAGGTCTGCAAGCCAAGCAGTTTCACAGTTTCAGCCACAGGCTGCCTTGCTTCGCATGGGAGCATATGCTAAGGCAGGTCCTGTATTCCCTGAAGACAGCCCTTTGGAGCTGGGCTCCTACACAGACCAGTGTGCACTTCATTGGCGTTGTGCTGGACAGAGCAGGTAGCCCACAGACCCCATGGTCTCTGCTACACAGTCAAAGATATCACTGGGTTTTAGAAATGAGCAGCTTCATAAGCCACAGAGCTAATGAAGTTTGGTGACCTGATACTTGGCTTCTACCATGGCTGGTAAAGCACCAGTTCTTTTCCTGCCCCTGGGATATTTCTCATGTCTCTTGCTTGTGTGATTTATCTGTTATTTGACACTGGTTGACTCTTCCTCCCTGTAGCTTTCTTCTCAGTGGGGATGCCAAGTTCCTGTCTTTTTCCCGTTCCCTGGCTGTTGTGAAATTCACAGGTAGTTGATACCCTTAAGGTTTCTACCAACTCTTAAATCTGGTTGAAACTTGTCAACTGGGTTCAATGCTATGGCAAGGGTGGGGTAGGCAGTTGGATGGCAAGTCTTATTGTCTTCATAAATCGAACCACAAGGGTTCCTAAAACCATGAGAGGGTGTGATTTGAGCTCAGATTTGATGAAAAAACAGAGCTCTAGCAATGAACAGCAAGATAAAAATCAAACCTAACAAAACATTTCACCCTGATCTGAGTAAAGATGCTTAAACTATTGATGCAAAGGCATCAGCTGGTCCGGCTCACCTCAGTGCCTTGCTGTGCCTGAAAAGTAGCTGAAAAGTGAAGGCTATGCCCTTAGTGCCCCCAAGCACAGTGATGCTTTACGATTCAATTATAAAGAGGGCTCTGATTTTTTTTTTCTAAAATTTTTGGAATGCGAAAATGAACTAATACTCTGCTTTCTAAACCTACCTCCCCATGCAGCTCCTCCAAAAAGAGTAAAATACACTGAGGTCAATTACTTTTTTGAACATCCCAGTGCCTCAAACTAGCTGTCCCAGTCTCACCTCATCATCTATCCCTTCCCATTCTCCAAATCAAAGAATTTTTCATCCTTTGTGAGTAGAGTTTCCATGGACTGAAAAGAAGGTGGTGGGGCCTAATATTAGCCGAGTTGCTTGCAGGACAGTCAAGGAGAGCAGTTTCACCAAATCTAGCCATAGCAGTGCTTTGCTTTCTCTTCCCATGGACTGTGCTGCTGGGTCTTGCAGCAGTGGGCAGGGAGACGATTTCTTCTATTTGTCTGTTCCTTGAGCTAAAACCAGAATTTCCTCCAGAAAATCACAGCTAATGTGTTCGTAACACCCCTTCATAAGGCACATCAGCCTAGGAAGGAGAAGAGGTAACACAAACCAAAACCTCTTGCCATGTGATTGCTCTGTGGCCAATATGAAAGAGGAAAGGCAGAACCATGCAGTGGTGAAGGTGACCTGAGCACAGGGGCGGTTGGGCAGGTGCTGCCCAGCTGCTCATTGCCTCAGGGCATGAGGTCTTGGCTGATAGGTACAGGTGTAATTCAGAGTCATCAAAAATGCTGTGGTGCTTTCCATTGACTTCTGTTGTTCTCAGAGTGGATCCTGGGCCAGAGCATGTGTTTGTCCAAGGGATCACCAACATTGCTACCCTGGGGAAGGAAAGTATAGCCAAATGGAGACTTCTCTCATTAAAGCTGTCCCGGTAATACTTTTACTCTGCTTTTCTTTCCTGACTAGCTTCTCTTTTGTCTCTAGAATATGGCTACCCTTCACCATTGGTTGAGTGATTGTCTTATCTCTATTTTATAAACCCTTAGGGAGAAAGATCCTTGGAAACAGAGGGTTTAAATAATAATCTTTGTCATTGCTTCATTCCTCACTGTTGGTTCCTGCTTTTTCTGTTCTCTGCAGAAGGCAGTGGCAGTGCTCCATTGGTGACTGCACACAGCTAGGCTTTCAGATCAAATTTGGCATTGACAAATGCCAGCCTTGGAGCACTGGGACACGTTACTGACAGTGAGAGCAAAGCTGAGTTCAAAAGTGCCTCGTGGGACTAATGGCTTTCTTCTATTTTCTTTTAGAAGCTGTCTTTTGCAAACAACTGTTTATTTCTAGTATTCTTCTCCTACCCAATTAATTTTCCTTAAAGTTTTGAAGCTTTTAAATTAGGTCTTGGAGAGAAGGGCCACCACCGGAAGCTGTATGTACCTGTGCCATCCAGGGGAACACCAAGCTTGCCCAGACTAAGTTCCCCTCCTCTGCTAGTAGAGGACTCCTTCAGCTCTTATGGAAAGTGTTCATCTGTCTTTCACTGCTGGAAAGCTCTGGAGAGTCACAGGGTTCTGCAGATTTGTCTAAGGGAGAAAGGGATGATGATAATGATGAAGAGCTATATGTGCTGTGGGTTTGCAGGGTTCCTGGTGCATCCTTTCCCTCTGGCACTCTTAATACCCCCCTGAGTGCCTCGCCAACCACTGTAATTCCTGACACTGTATAATCTGCTTCTAGAAAAGGCTTGTCTAAGTGCTGGATATTGCCGATCTCCTGATCACTGGCCTTTCTGCTGGTTACAGCAGCCTTCAGGGCTCTGCTACTTTGCATGCATGCAGTATCTGCACTCTATGCTGGCCTTGTCTTCTCACCTATGTTTGCATCTCCCTTGCAGGTCTGGATGGATGCAGGCACTCAAATCTTCTTTTCATATGCAATTTGTCTGGGATGCCTGACAGCTCTGGGAAGCTATAACAAATACCATAACAACTGCTACAGGTAACTGGAGCACGCCTCTGCTGCCTAGAGCTTTTCCCTCTCTGAACATCAGTGTACGTAGGCTGGTGAATTGCTGGAGGCTACTGGCCTTTTGAAGTGTCGTGTTTTCTGTTTCTACTCAAGGTGTAACAAAACTCTTTTCAGGTGTTTTCTTCTCAAATCCAGCTCTTTGTGCTTTTTACCCAAGGGAACTTTCTGTCTGTGCCATGGATGACAAATCCTCTCTTCCACACCAGCTGAGACCCAGTGAATTCAGATCCTTTTCGCTAGCTTTGTGACCCCAGCCCACCCCACAACCTCCCCTATTACATGGGTGCATGAGTAGCCATAGGGGAAGCAGAGCTGTGAGATCTAATAGCTCTAGACTGGAGTTCTTTCACCTTGCGATTTATTCTTCATTTGGACTTAGCTAGTGTCTTGTGCAGTTGTCACTGCTCTAGTTTCCTATGTGCTATCTATGGTCTACATATATGCCTGCAGATATGACTTCTGGTTTTTGTGTACTCTCCCCGTGCTGAACTGCCCTTGAACAGAGATGGGCCAGAATGCTAAATAAAATCAGGCTGTCAGGTTGCAGTGTTCAGGTGAAAATTAATTCATTTTGCTGTAGATGTATCCAGCATCTGGAGCTGCATCCTCAGGGGTAAAAGGCTAGTGTGAGTGGAAGATCCTACCTTTAGGTAAAACCACACTTCTCCCTTCCCACCCTTTCTCTGCTGACAGTGTTGTTCCTGGCACTGGGTTCCTCCCCTACCTTTTAAATTCAAAAATGTCATCATTGCCATGGAAGGTCCAGGCAGAACACTGACTATACAGTCCTTGCTTGGCATGTTTCTCTCTCTTCACCTTAGAAGCATACTCCTGCTGTAGGGTTGCCTCTCTACCAGCAGCTGGGCTGGGACTCCTCTTCCTTTTCATGTCCCTTTTCCCAGATGCAGTTTTGAGAGAAAAAGCACTGGCAAAAGAAGAGATAATGTATTTGGCTTTTGAGAGAAAAAGAACTGGCAAAAGAAGAGATAATGTATTCGGCTTTGGCATGTCCTTGGGCACTAGCCTTCTGCATCTCCAGCCTGGATGTATAACATGGAGATGATGACAGAGGCTGCTTAGCAGCAAGGTTGTAAAGAGCTTCTGTAGCTGCAGAGGGAAAACACTATAGAAAGGAGAGAGATGTCTGTTTGCACACAAACCCTTTATGATGTTTGGCTTTGCTAGGGAAATTGTTCTTAGTTTTGGTGTCAAACATTTGAGCAACTTGTTCCCAGGCATGGGTCCAATTTTAATGAGTCTGTTCTATGCTCTGGAGCATTGATTTGCATAGGAAGGCAGGACCAAGCTTCAGCAGGGCAGAGGAACACCAGTGTGGTGCTCCACTCAGTTATCCTAGGCCAGGTGTAACTTTTGAAAATCTGGAAGAGTAAAGAATGTAGGCAGGAGGGACCACTGTTTCTATGGCAGCAGTCCAAAATGGCAACAAATGGCACAGGCTATTTCTCGTTTTCTGGGACAGTAAGGGATATTATCAGGACTGTCTGTCTCCCTTCAGGTGAAAATCTGGAGAGATGTCTTTGCTCTGGCCATTCCCTGCATGTTATCCTCCACCATGACACCCTTTTCCACCTGCCAGGTAACTGGAGAGCGCCTTCTAGCCCATGCCTCTCCAAGGAGGGTTTGACCTGTCATGCGTACCTCCAGGGAAAGGAGAAGAAAAGCCATGAAGGAAGAAGAGCTATTTAAAATAAATGGGAATTTGTATAAAACAACTGAGAATATAATTTGAGTGGAGAGCAGGCAGTTGATAGCAACTGGAGAAACAAGGTTCTGACGTGGGCTTCCCACTGGGTTAGCTGAGCTTGGTGGAGCATGACTATTTACCAGCCAGGAGATTCAGGGGGAGTCAGCCTTTTGCAGCCTCTCCTGCTTTAGAAACCAAGTGCAAAGACAGAGCAACAGTGTTAGGTGCTTTGCAGTCCTCAAACATGCAAAGATCTGTGCTTTGGAAGGATTAATCTGAATTTGTATGACGTAGGGGCTCTGCATGAATGGCAGTTTCTCTCTAGAAATGGCTGCAGACTGTGAATAGATCTAGTTAATGTGCAGAGAGGAGCATGAAGCCCCCCAAATGTTAGGTACCTGAAGACCAATACTAGAAAATCACACTGGATTTGCAGAGTAGCATTTAATGAAGTCAGAGCGGGCCATGAAATGCCAGAAGGGGTGCACTCAGTTTGATTCAGAATATCTTGGAAAGATGCTGCAAATGTTATTGTTGTCCCCAGGGTTGCAGTCACGACTAGGGAGACTGGAGAGTGAAAAGGAATTGGATAGATAAGAGATGTTTAGTTTAAAGAGTAGATGGATGAGAATGAGATGATACAGAGACAGAAGGGAATAGATCAGAGAAAATAAATTGGATGGCTTTGTTCATCTTTTTCTCATAATGCAAGGACCAGGAGATACCTAGTAGTGCTGAGAACCAAGAAGATTGTAACTGGTCTGAGAAATCTATAAAGGAAGAAAAAGCATGTTCCTTAAGGCTACCTCATGAGTGAGGGGCTTAGGTGAGCAATACATCTTTATGCTGTCCCTGGAGAAGGCTTTCCCTGGAGGCAGCTCCTGCTGTGCTGCCCAGCCTGGGGCATCCTCCTGCAGCTCCTGGTGCTGAGCTGTGCCGTGGGAGTGCTGGGACAGAGGCCCTGCTGTGGGTGGAGGAGTGGGTGCTGCCCTGGGGGGCTGCTATTGGGTGTGGGTCATATCTGGACCTCCACCTGGCTGATGTTGTGCCCCTTCTTCCCAGGGACTGTGTGGCCCTCTGCTTCCTCAACAGTGGCACCAGCTTTGTGGCCGGCTTTGCCATCTTCTCCATCCTGGGCTTCATGGCGAGGGAGCAGGGTGTGCCCATTGCCGAGGTGGCTGAGTCAGGTGAGTGGGGCTGTGGTGGGACGAGGCTGTGAGTTGCTGCTGCTTGCTCCCTCTCCACAAGGAGAGCATACCCACAGGATACTCACCCCAGAGCAAATGACATTGCAGCTGCAGGTTCCCATCCTGGTGGGCAGTTGTGATTTCTGCCTCCAAAAACCAGGAAGACACAAATGAATGCTCATGAAATATTAATACACAATGACTGTATCTTGAGGTTGGCATAAGCTGCCTATAAAAGCCAGGGCTAGACAGCTGCTGTGTCTTGGTGAGAAGGTGAGGTGTCTGCATGGCATACACCCAGGCTTGTGCTATGCTTTCCTGGGCTCAGAGGCTTTCCTTGGCTCCCAGTTGTGACAGCAACATAGCTGGAGCTTGCTGTGTCCCCTTTCCCTCCCTTCCCACTGGATTCCTCCACTCCTGGATGAGCCTGGGTTTCATGCAGAGTGAAAAGCAAGAGGCTGCAGGCTGTGCCTTGGCTGGGTGGCTGTCTCAGGTGGGTCTGCACCAGCTGTGCTGTGCTGCTGCCACTTCCATGCAGTTGCCTGCTCTGAAAGCCCTTCTCCCCACAGGGCCTGGCCTGGCATTCATCGCCTACCCTCGGGCTGTGGTCATGCTGCCCTTCTCTCCATTGTGGGCGTGCTGCTTCTTCCTGATGGTTGTTTTGCTGGGACTGGACAGCCAGGTAAAGATGCAGGTGCAGGGTGATTCCCTGCCAGATAAAAGCCACTGTTCCTTTGGGACAGGCTTGAATTTGACTGATGTGGAGGCAGCAGGGCTGGGGAGCCTGTCAGGATGAGCTGATAGAGGTGGGATCTCTGCTTTTTGCAGTTTGTCTGTGTGGAAAGCCTTGTCACAGCTCTTGTGGACATGTACCCCACCATCTTCCGCAAGAAGAACCGCCGGGAGACCCTCATCTTGCTAGTCTCCATCCTCTCCTTTCTGGTCGGGTTGGTGATGCTCACAGAGGTATTTTGGGCAAGCACTGGGCTCAAACTGCCTGTGCAGTGCTTGCTGGGTCTGAATGCCCCCTGGCAGAAAGGGCCTGGGGGGTGGTGGGGTCCGTGCTGGGGCTGGGAGCTTGCTGGGGAGCCCCATCCTGCTGCACAGTGCCTGGGGGAGGCTGCCTTTCCCTCCCCATGGCATTCGTGTTTCCCTTCCAGCCCTCACCCCTTGTGCCAGTCACAGTGCTGACACTTCTCCTGCCAAGACTGATAATTGGAGCTCTGGGCAACCTGCATTTTGATTATAGATTTGTCTTTACACAAGCCAAATCCTTGCAGCTGTAGCCTGTTGCATGGTGAGGGGAGTGCCTCCGTCCTCTTTCCTCCTGGATGGAGCTACGTGAACACTTGGTGTACAGAAATTTGACGGGCCTGAGTGTGCCGCGCATCTGTTACAATTGATATCCTATATATTCCCTTTGCTGTGATTAATTGCCTGGGAGTTAAACTGTTCTGGTTTAAAACCTTTAATTCCTCCTAGTAGTATGTGTGCGGGGATTAATGTTGCCATGATGCTTTTTGCATCCTCTGGTTTTTTTCTTCAGGCATAATTTTGAAAAAGCTGCCTTTGATGTGGCACCTGCAGCTTTTGTGCCTCGACTTAGGTACAGGCCAATTTTGCAGACCTGGGCAGTGAAAGAGCCAGGCTGCCAACCTCTGGGCCCACGGCAGCAGGTGCCTGAAAAGCTGAAAGCAGAGCTACTTCCCTCTGCAAGTTAGAAGCCTAAAGTAAATCAGATGTATTATGTTTCTTAAGGGGGTTTCCACCTTCACTTCCAGCTACAAGAGTTGCTTTGGTGCCATCATCCCTGGCAGTCATTTGTCCTCCCCTGCCCTGGAATGAAGGGTTGCAGAGACTTCTGCGAGCAGGGTGGCTGCATGTCTCCATCAGGCCTTGAACACAAGGGACGAGGCCTTTGGTGTTGTCTAAAACCCTGCCCCAGAGAGAGGAAGGTGCTTCCAGCTCTGGGGAAGATGTTGAATTTGTTTCCTGCTCTGGCTGGAGCTCTTTGCCTGTGCCTGATTCCTCTTCCCTCTCTCCCTTCCCACCTCACCTTGCTGCCTGCTTGGCCCTTCCCAGGGTGGGATGTATGTCTTCCAGCTCTTTGATTACTATGCTGCCAGTGGCATGTGCCTGCTCTTTGTGGCCATCTTCGAGACTCTCTGCATCGCCTGGGTCTATGGTGAGTATGAACCAAGGGAGGTCCCCAGCTCTGGTCTCTCAGGCTTTCGCTTGGTCCATCCTCAAAATGCTGGTCTGTAGCTCATCTTGGCAATTGCTTCGCAGTGCAAGGCAAACCTCTAAACCCTTGCTTTGGTGCCCCTGGATTCAGCTAGGGAAGGGCTTCCTCACAGCAACAGCTTGGGGGATCTGCTGAGCAGATATCTCCAGCATGTTCCTATGTGTCCCTCCTTTTGAGACCCTCCTTCCTTGGGAACTTGGAGTCGGCTGGGAAATCTCTTCCCAACCCGTGTATAGAGGAGTCTCAGACTCTCAAACATTTTTGAGAGCCCTCTCTCAGCCACAATATTCACAAGGGATGGGTAAAACCTGGGTTGAGGTTCTAGCCTTGGACATGCTGAGAGGCTGGCCCTGCTGACCCACTGGGCTGTTCTGGGGTGAGAGGATGTTAGTCCAGGACAAAGTCTGAAGCTGGCCACACTTCTGGCAAGATTCCCATGCTAAGGTTACTGCCTTGTCTTCTGGAGAGCACCCAAACAGTCATGAAACAGGACCTTGGACATGCAAACCGTGCTGCCCTCCTTCTTTGGTAGCAGTGAGACCTCCTTCCCCTCTTTCACAGGTGCTGAGCGTTTCTATGACAACATTGAAGATATGATCGGCTACCGGCCATGGTCCATCATCAAATACTGCTGGCTTTTCATCACCCCAGCGGTTTGCATGGTGAGGGCCCACAGGAAGAAGAGCTGTGGGGAGGAAGATGGGCAGAACTGCGTGCCTCTCAGATACAGATACCTACATATATACAGAGGGATGTGCATCTGTGTAGGGGGTTAAGTGGCTTGTGCTGTGAGAGCCTGTTCTGTGTGTTTGTGGCTTTAGGGCCAGGCATAGAGCTAAACAATGGGGAGAGGGCCTGGCTTAGAAGTCATAGAGGTGGCTGCTGGTGGGGTGAGCTCCTTGCTGCCATGCCCAATGCTGCACATGGGGGTTGTTCTAGCAAAGCTTGCTGCTCTGTTGCCGTCCTAGGGAGCTCTTTGTTACTGTGAGACTCTGCAGGAATGGACTCACCAGAAAGACCTCTCTTGGCTAATGGTTTTGATTTTCTTGCTCTTTTTCTCTTGGTCTCCTTCACCTTGCCAGGCAACATTCCTATTTTCTTTGATCAAATACACTCCACTAACCTACAACAAGAAGTATGTGTACCCATGGTGGGGAGACACCCTAGGCTGGCTGCTGGCCCTCTCCTCCATAGTATGCATCCCTCTCTGGATTGTCTACAAACTCTCCACCATCAAAGGCTCCCTCAGAGAGGTAAGGCTGGTACTCTGGGATCAAGGCATGGGCTGTGCTTCTGTGTTGAAGAAGAGGCTTGCAGAGGGATCATTTATGTGTTGCAGGTTAATTAGCAGAGACCGTAGAATAAATCCATTGAATAAGTGCACTGCTCTAACAGACTTTTAAGTTCTGCCTGGCTAGAGGGATACTCCAAGTTGGCTGTTGCCTCTTGATGCCCTTTGTTCATTGCTTCTGTCTCTAAGCAAGTATCATTAGGAAAAAGTTCATTAGATGGAGAGGATGAAGACAATCTCCAATGCCTTGAGTCAGTTTGGAAGGCTGCCCTTGGCTGTCTTGAGGACTTGCTCTGAAAAAGCTCCAGATCCCATGAGTGTAGTGAGCAGCTGAGTTCCCCAGTCTGTGCTGAGGCCTTAGGAATGGAGCGGAGGTGATCACTGGGAGTTTGGAGTTTTCCTCACAGTCTTGGTGCCCTGGGCCTGCCCAGCTCCCAGAGCTGCTGTGACCCAATGTTAGCTGCCCTGGATGAGCACTGAGAAGGCAGCGACCTGGCAAGCCAGACCTTCCTCCAGACAAGCATCCAGTCTCTGCCATAGATCATGGTTTCAGGACGAGTTTCCACAGACAATCCTGAACCCCCATGATCCCCCCATTCTCTGCCTCCCACAAGTGCTCAAGCATGAGTTTTGACAGCAATGGGCCCCTGGCTTCTGTGCCCAGCACAGACAGGGAGGAGTGGGCACAGCTGCAGGAGCCTGACAAAGGCCATGTTGCATTCTGTAGAGAGTAGCCCCTTAAGCACTTGCTGTCCCAGTTAAAGCCAAACCTGTGTGTGCAAGCTCTCCCTTTGCAGTCTGTGCTGATGGAGATGATGACCTGGAGGTACTCGGGCACCAGCCTTTCTTTGGGCTGCTTTCTAGCCCTGGCCTGGAGCCAGGGGAGGACAGGTCTTTCCTACCATGTCTCAGGTTTCTCATGTGCTCAGTGCTTGTCTTGGGACAAATGGTTGAAAGATGAGTTTATCCTCTCAGTTTCCAAAGTGCTGGCTGTCCTTATTTGGGACATCTCTGGCATTTAGGGACCAGGCCTACAGCCCTGCCTGGCTGGCTGAATGATACTCATGACTGGAAGAGGAGGGCCTAGGTCACCTTTTGTCCTTGAGGCTGTGTTCAATGCTTGCTTTTGCCTTCCAGAGGCTCCGCCAACTCACCTGCCCACTTGAGGACTTGTCTTCCAGGCCAGACATGGGACAGCCCCTTCCCTCCACCAGACCTGGCCTCCTGATGCTGACAGAACTCGAATCTCATTGCTAGGACCAGTGTGGCTCTCCCTCCTTCCCCCCAGGACGGTTTCTATACATCCTTTACCATCTGTTGGATAACACAAGGATTCTTCACTTGGAAAGAGGGATTTCTGAGCTGAGCTCCCTACCCTGGAAGATTTGAAGGGCTGAGGAGGAGGCTGCTGTGAAGATGGTCTGTGTGGAGATAGCAATGCACCTTAATCCTCTTTCTGAAGAGGACTCTGAAGGGGCAGATCAAGCAC
Organism: Brachypteracias leptosomus; assembly: GCA_013401335.1. Classification (NCBI taxonomy): domain Eukaryota; kingdom Metazoa; phylum Chordata; class Aves; order Coraciiformes; family Brachypteraciidae; genus Brachypteracias; species Brachypteracias leptosomus. The sequence goes on from VYZX01019476.1 coordinate 301,319, forward strand.
CAGTATTCCTGAGCATCCCCGGCCTTCTGGTGGGCAGAAAGGAAGGACTGATCCTGGAGTGGAGAGTGTCAGAGAGCCTCAGAGCTGTTGCTCCAGTGTGGACTTTGGGAGCTTCTCCAATCATTCCATTAAATCCTTGTTTTTCCCCCCTGAATCTGTTCTGTCTCAGTTTTGTCTCACCAGCACGTTAAGCAGGATGTGTGTTAGCAGAGCTGTGCTGAGCATTCAGGTCTGGATCTCTGTTGCACTGGCACATCCATGTGGGAGGGTGGCCAGAGGAAAAGAAAGTTGGTTAGGATAGGAAGGAAAACAGGGAACACCAGTTTGGAGGTCCACATAAGAGGTAGGTCTGGGGTACCTAGATGAAGTGGAGAGTGCAATGCCACCTTCTGCTGGTGCCATTGTCAGCTCTCAGACACAAGAGTCATCTGGCTGAAGGGTCACTGGGCTACTCCTGGGATCTGAGAATAGTGTGGGTTTGTGTTTTCCTTTGTGAAAGTGAAGAATCATGGGAAACTCTCCCTCATCTGTGCTAGTCTGTGTCTTTTTTGTGCTGACCACCTTCCAGGTGCTCTAGAGCCAGTCATTTTGGTTTTCCTGCATATGGAGGAAGGACTGAATGGTTTTCCTGCATATGGAGGAAGGGCTGCGTGGTTGAAACAGGATCTGCGTCTTATGTCAACAAACAGGGCTCCTCGTTTCCAAACTGCTTGAGTAAAAAAAATAAAAATCAAAGAGCTTGTGTTTTAAGTGCTTCAGCCCCAGCATCCGAGAAGGGTAGCCAGAGGACACGTAACCCCGGGAAGCTGGATGGCTCCCAGGTAACCCTGAGACAGCTGGAGCCCGGGCAGAGCTGGGCCAGCGGCCAAGGTCCTCAGCTTCCCGAAGTGCACACGGACATCGGTAGGCACCGCGCTACGGCCAAGGCTTCTGGTGCCGCGGGCAAAGGAAGACGCAGATTAAAGCAGTCCACGCTATTAGCCACAAGATGGCCCCAGGACCTCACCCACCGCCCTGTGGGGCGGGCTGAGGGCAGCGGCCACCCCCGCAGCCGGGCAGGGTCCCAGCTCTCTGCCTCCCTCACTTCGGATGGACTCTGAGTTGGGTGGCTGTTCGCTCTTAGGGTCGGTGGCAGCCTGGTTGCCGGCTATAGGGCTGGGGAGGGATTTTCTCCTGGGTCACAACCACCTGGGCAATTTTCCCACCCCATACCGTTGCCTGTTGAGGTTTTCTCTGCAGATTGCTGCATCCCACAGGGAACGGTGACCCCAGTTGTGGTAAGCGCTGGTTTAAGTCCTTGAAGATCTATAGGTAATGGCAAGTTATTTGGGTGGTTTTCCCCAGTTTAGTGTTGCTGAAGCCTTGTGACCTGAGATGGGAAACAGGTTGGTGATGGAAAGTTGTCATGAGCTTTCACTCACAGAGGCTGTGAAACTGGTGAGCACCAAGTACTGAGGGGATTGTTGCTGGGAGAGTTTCTGAGAGTGCAGATTTAAACTCCAAAAAGGACAGCTCACTGATCTGTGGTTCTCTGGGGCTTCATTGGCTCCATTCCAGCGTACCTATGAAAACCTCATCTCATTTCCAGCCTGTTTTCACTTTTCCCAGCCCATTTTCCACAAGGATATGAGGGCAGGTGGGTTTCTTTGCTAGGCTGCATGTGCAACCATGGGCAAACCCCCCATGGTCAGCCCTGTATGGGTGCTGTCAAAAGCTGAGCCCCCTGCCACCAGAGCACGTTGATGATGTTGAAGGCATAGGGCTGGGGAGCAGGAGGTCAGGGATGAACTGGCTGTCACAGTTTTCCTGGGTGGCCTCAGAGCTCCAGATTCCCCAGCACTTCATAGTGCTCATGTGTGAGCTGAGGGTAAGAAAGAGCTTAGAAACCCAGGGAAAGCCCCTTTTGGAAGAGACCCACAGTGTAACGGAGGATGGATCTGCCCAGATGCATGCCACGTGAGTATGGTACTGGCTGGTAGAAATTACTCTTAGAAATGAGTGAATGGAGTTCAATATAGATTATTTTTTCTGATAGCTTTTTGCATGAATCATATTAGAAGCTCCAGCAACAGATTTTTATTCATGTAATTCTAGTCTTAAACAGAATTATACTTTCATTTTCCAGTAATATCTATAAGACTTTTGTCCCACTGGGAAGGTATTTTAACCCTAATAGAAAATAGTAATTGTCCACAGCATCTCCAAAATATGGTTGATGTAGAAAATCTGCATGGAAGCAAAGTGGGAGTCTGCTGAAAGTCTTGTGACTTGCTTTGTTTCAAAATAATCTGGTGTCCAGTGAATTGGGCCATGTGGTTTATTGATCTGGTTATGTATGAGCCAGAAAACCTCCCAAGCCTGTGTTCCTACATGACCCGATTGCTGTAAAGCTTTGGATGAGCTAGGCAGGTTAGACAAGCAAGAAAACTAAAGGTTTTGCTAGACATTCTTAAACAGAAATCTTATTTTTGATAGGACTTTAGGACAAAGTACTGGAAGCTGTGAAGCCTGGATTGAAATACGAATCAAGGGTATTCACTATTGCTCATAGAGAAGATTGATGGACAAAATCTGAAAATAATATATTTGGAACTTCCAGATACGACATTTTTCACAGCACTATTTAAGACCCCATGGTTAGAAGGAATTTTGGCGAAATTAAGATTTTGGAATATGGTGATTGTTCATTATTTGGAATATAGTGAAAAGGATTTTCATTGCATTCATGATCAGTCCAGTACTGCTCTTACAGTTCGTGGAATTTACCCCACTCATACCTTCTCCACTTAAGGAGATGCTGATGTCCCTTGAGAGAGGAAACGTGTGGTTGTTGGAAATTTTCCACCTTCAGAATCCAAAATCTGCAATTTAGCCTGAGAATCCAACCCATTAGTTTCAGAAAAATGGCGGTGAGATTAAAAACCTCTTCTTTTCATGGGTTGGTTTGTTGTTTGTGTTTTCTTATTTCAAGTAAGAATTTCACATGAAAACAAAATCCCTGAGATTCTGTCCTTGGTCATTAGTGCTTGAAAGGGATGATCAAACTTTCTGTTCATCTGTCCACGAAAACCAGGCTCTGCTTCTCCCATACTGCAGTGCTTGCATCAGTGGTGTCTGGGGAAGAGTCTCAGCCCCCTAATCAGGCAAAGAGATACTATTGATGCTGCTGTCCTTCTCCATGGATGGAGCTGCCCACAGAGGGCAGGGGAGAGATTTAAGATCTTGGATATGGACCTGTGGAACAAGATGCATCTGTTCACAGGGGGAGCAGCCCAAATCCTGGGGCTCCCAGAATGTTTGAGCAGATGTGCTGAGGGGTTTTTATCCATTTGCCACTATTGATATATAAGAAAGTTTTCCATGACTATCAGAATGGTTTGGGTTGGAAGGGACCTACAAAGGTCATCTAGTCCAACCCCCCTACAATAAGCAGGGATGTCTCTAACTACGTCAGGTTGCTCAGAGCCCCATCAAGCCCGACCTTGAATATCTCCAGGGATGGGGCCTCCACCACCTCTCTAGCCAATCTGTTCCAGTGGTCTATCACTGTTATATTAAAGAACTTTTTTCTAATATCCAATCTAAATCTACCCTTTTTCTATCTTAAAACCATTACCCCTCATCCTGTTGCTACAAACCCTTGTGAAATATTCTTTCCCTGCCTTCTTGTAGGCCCCTTTCAGGTATTGGCATAAACTCATCATGCATGTGTTGCACATTTAGATGAGAAGAAAGGTGAACATGTGGGGAGAAGACAGTGCATAAATGGAGAGAACAGAGTGAGATTAACATCTTAATGTGTGGGATATGTAATCCTGTGAAGCAGAGATCCCCAAATAATCTGTAAAGTGCATCCTACAGGCCAGTGCAAATGAGCATATCCCTCAGAGCAGGGTATTTGGCTGAGCCCTTGTCTACTAATGTGGTTAGCAGCCTGCAGCATGGGGTTCTGCTTGGTGCAGATAAGGGAAGTGCATGTTGGGGAGCATGAAGATGGATTCAGGAAGTCATTACTTCTTAGAAGGTACCAGCGACTCAGTCACCCCTTCCTCCAGCTAATCTGTCCAGAGTCACATCAGTCTGGGCAACATGTGCTTCTCTGTCCCTACAGACTGACCTTGTCCTTTGCGTCCTGTGCCTTGTGCATCGGAGGTGCTTGCTGTCACAACATGCATCCCATGGCAACAGGCTCAGCTGCCCTGAGGAAGCAGGATGGGAAAGCAGGAGCAAACAAGCACGTATCCATCTGTCCCCTGCCTGCCTTTTTTCTGGGGTACTCCTTGGTCTCTCATCAACAGTGAACATTGCTGTTAGGCTCAGAGAGGCTGTTAGACCACAGATGTCTCCTCAGTATTGCTAATCCTCTGTCCTGACCGCTTTTATTGCCGACACTAAGTTCCTAAGCTATTTGCCTTTGCCTCATCCTCTCCCTCCCTGGACATGCTCTGAAGCCCCTAACACAAGAAAGACATAGACCTGTTGAAGAGGGTCCAGAGGAGGGCCATGAAGATGATCAAAGGGCTGGAATACCTCTCCTATGAGGACAGACTGAGAGACATAGGGTTGTTCAGCCTGGAGAAGAGAAGGCTCCAGGGAGACCTTGTTGTGGCCTTCCAGTATCTGAAAAAAAAGGTGGGAGGGACTCTTTACAAGGACTTGTAATAATGGGACAAGGGGTAATGGCTTTAAACTGGAAGGGGTAGATTTAGATTAGATGGAAGAAATAAGTTCTTCACTATGAGGGTGGTGAGACACTGCCACAGGTTGTCCAGAGAGGTTGTAGATGCCCCAACACGAGGTATGTTCAAAGCCAGGTTGGATGGGGCCTTGAGCAACCTGGTCTAGTGGGAGGAGGAACTAGATGATCTTTAAGGTCGCTTCTGTTGTGTCAGTACAGCTGTCATCATTTTATGCTGCCATCAGTTGCCTGATCACACAGGCCAACCCTGAACTCAGCAACATCCCCTCAGAAGTCTTCTTTCAAACAACCCTGCTATAGGTTCCTGTGGGCCCGGCTCCTCTGCTGCCCACTGTGGTGCCAGCATCACCTGCTGGACACAATGGACAGAGATGGCTCCCTCAGAAGCCCTTCACATGGAAGGACACCACCAAGAGAGCNCCCTTCACATGGAAGGACACCACCAAGAGAGCTCAGCAAGATGCAACCAGCCCCAACAGAAGTCACACCCAACAGGGAGCTCTTCCAGCTGATCAGCTCCTGGTTAATGTAGTCCTGGCCTCACCCACCACCCCAGCCATGACCAGCTGGGTGAGGGCAGAGCCACAAAAACACAGGCAGGCCAGGTTCTGCCTCTGGAACCTGAAAGCCAGTGGGGAAAACAACAAAACATTCTGCTAGGTTGTGACTCATCCACAGGTCAGCTCCAACTCGGGGCCCACAGCTCAGGCCCCAGCACTTCAGCTTCCAACCCAAACCATTCTGTGATTCTATGAAATAGAATCTCTGCCTATACTTCCAAAAGTGGAGGCTCCTGACAGCCTCCTCTTCTCTGAGGCCCCAGAGCAGGAGTGATGCTGCAGCTGCCAGAGCCCATCATGGTTCTGTGGGGTCTTGTTAGCACTTGCCACTGTCTTCACTTGTGGTCAGTTATGGTGAAACTGCTGTAGGAAGTCACAGGCTTACTTAAGCAGAAATTAGCCATAAACATAAAAATTTAATTATGCAAATGCCTAGGGGAAACTTCTCTGCAAACAGAACATTCAGTTGACTAGGCAAGTTCCTGATCGAAAAAGCAGCTGCACTGTGCCCATGGGGGAAACCAGCATTTATCCCATTTCATTACAAAAGTGTCAAGAGGTGGAATGAGTCTGGGCAAGCGAGGACAGTGGTGGCTTCTCCCACAGGTGGCCCAGCAAGGGGAGTAGCCAGGCCTGCAGGCTGCTCTATCTGGAGGATAGAGGCACAAGACCCAGTACCAGCCTCCCCGAGACCATAAAGTTTGGAAAGCAGAAGCATATTTTGGATGCACCCGTGGACACCAACAGACTTCTCCCAGCAGCTGGGCTGTAGTGAATCACAGAATCACAGAATGTTAGGGGTTGGAAGGGACCTCGAAAGATCATCTAGTCCAACCCCCCTGCTGGAGGAGGGGTTCATTTTGACACAAAGCTCTGTGTCGTGCTGGCTCATGGAGGAAGGAAGCATTGTGGGGCCTGGGACTGGCTGCTGTCAGGAATCATGGTCCAGGTGTGGGCTGATGTTGGAAGCCTGTTGCTCTGGGCTGGCTCTTCAGAAGGCATGTCAGAGCCAGCTGAAAGGGAGGGGAGCCAAATAATGGGAAAAGTCAACAGGTGCTCCGAGGAAAGAAAAGGGAAAGTAAAAAGGGAGGCAAGGATGCACTGCCTGCTGGCCAGTGGGGAGTGGGGTGGGGAGGACGCCTTTGCAGAGATGCAGGATATCTCTGAGGCAGGGGCTAGCTATCCATCAGAGCAAAGGCTGGTGCAGAAGGTTGACCCCTGGTCTTCAGCTGCTCTGGCCCGGCAAGCTGAGAGAATCAGATCATTTCAATGGGAGTTTTTCTGCTCTGCTGACAGGAGGGGATAGAAACCCATGCAGCAGGCTCTAAACAGGTGGCTGCAGTGGGAGCATGTCCCTCTGTGTGGTGGGACAGCAGGGCTTTCCCATTCCTCTTGTGAACACTTTGGGCAGCCCCCTCCTACAAAGGGCCACTTGGTCCTGCTGACCTGAGGTGGCTCACAGGGAGCTCAGCAGTGTGGGAAACATCCTCATCAATTAGGTCCTCAAGGGTGGCAGGTTCAAAATGGCTGAGCACAACAAAGGCAACCAAATCTCAGTCACTGGGCAGGCTGGGACCAGGCATGGGGCGAGCCCATTGACTCCAAGGCATTGACTCAAGGCTGCATGCAGAACTTACCTTCAAGAAGGCTGCTGCCCCTTGGGTGCAGCAATGGGACTCTCTCTTGGCTTGGCTTGCCTGCCTGCAAAATTGGATGCTGCCATCCCTTTCTCTACAAAGTGCCTCAGCATGCACTGTGGGGAGGGCTATGGACAGCTGGGTGCTGTTGGTGTCAGAGCCACACATGTAGGGGAGGACCCAGCTCCAAGAGGGGTCAATGCTTCCTGGGAAGGTACTGGGGAGGGGGTGCTTTGAATGTTTCCAGGATTTATTGTAAGCAGTGCTTCCTTTTGGGGATGGAGTGTTTAAGAGCAGCCTCATCCACATTCTCCTGATCCCTGCTGCTCTTAGGGCTGCTTCTTCTCACCCAACCTCCCCCCAGCTACCTCCATATCCCTGTGTCAAAACACCTTTCCTGGGGTCAACATTTATTCACCCTCAGAAGCTCACGCGGCTCTTCCCTGCTGGCATCTGTCACCTATGCCAGTTTAACCTTGGCTATGGCCCCTCTTGCGTCCCTTAGCAGCCCTGTCCTACCCACACAGCTGCACAGCCCAGGGTACCTGCTTGGGGGCTGTCTCTGCAAGTGAAGATGGCAATTGGTGGTCAGAGAGTGCATCACCCTTTGCCTTGCCCTCTCCTGGGATGGGACTGAGCATGGTCCATACCCTCACAGATAAGTTGGTCAGTAGATGATTTCTCATTTTCAGTCTCGGCTGTCACCCTAGTGCAATCCCTCACATGGGGGCTGCTGTGGTGGGACAAAGGTGCCCCATGCCTGTAGCAGAATTTAAAAACACGGTGAATTATTGCCTGTTGGGGAGTTCTGAAGCTTGAGTGTAACTTTTGGTACCTTCTGGGCTGGGAAATAGAGATAGCAGGTTTTCTTCCTGCTGGAGAATGATTTTCACACATTGCTGGATAAAGTTTTCATTTGGGTTGACTTTGTTCTTGTTTTTCTTGTTTTACCTTAATGTCACAGGTCATTTCCCATCTACAGTGTTGCAAAAAACTGTGATGTTTCTGTGAAACACTTCAGTGTGGATAAATCAAGTTTTTAGGTCAGCTCTACTTACTTAGGCTTATCTCAATCCCCTTTTCATATCTGGATAACCTCTATTGCACCTTTTCCCCAGCTGCACTGGGTCACGTCAGTCCTCTATGGCAGGATGGACAGTGGCACTGTCCTTTATTAGCAGGGATAGAGGCAGTGCAGTGCCTGTGTTGTGTAGCCAGCACATGCTCTTCACCTTGCACTCTCAGGACTTCAGAGACAGCCTCCAAAAGGCAGAAGATGGAGCCTGGCCCCTCTGACATTGATCGCAGCCCATGCAAGGGCTGTATCAGCCTGTATTTCTTTGGTTATGGAACTAATCTGCTCAACTAGCCCAAATGGTAGGTGAAAGTCAGAGCTTTGAAAAACAGCATGCTTGGAAAGCTTAATCCTGGAAACAGAGTGCTACATGTTGGTTTTGGCTGCCTGTGGAGAGGCATCACCTGCTCCAGCTGTCACCACACCCCTCTGCCCTCATAGCCCCATTACCCAACTAAGGCCTCTGGGACTGGGCTGGGCTGGCTCAGAGCTTCTCAACCCCAGGGATGTCCTCCAGCATACACCCTGAGCTGCTCTGTTCCCTCTTTGCACTCCCCAGCAGTATGGGCTTAGACCAGCTGCCCCAAGTGTCAGCTGAGGTAGTAAATAAACACCCCCAAAGTAGGAGGAGATGTTTTCACCTACTGCCTCCAGTGCTGGAGTGGTTTATCCTAAGGATCCTGCAAGCACAAGGGTGATGCCCTTCACACACATCTCCATCATCCTTTGTCCCCAAGGCAATCTGGCATGCTCTAATGCAACCTGATTCACTGGCTTCTGGCACCCATGGAGGATTTTTTTTTAGACAACATTACAAACGACCTTTAAAGTGCATGCAGGCATGTAAACCTACTGCTTCTCCACTCTGTGGTAGTGAGAGCTTTTGTCAGCTCCCAGGTTTCCCACTGGTTGGGGGATGCTCCTCTGGTGAGGTCTGACACAGATGAGCAGATTGGAACATGTACTGGATGTGGCCGAGCTTCCATCCTGCACAAGGCTGTGGTTTGACCATGTGGATGCATAAAAAGGTCAATAGGAATTTGTCAGGTGCATTAACAGACAAAATAAAAAATGACAAAACAGTAATAACTTTAAGCATATGTGGTGGGTTTACCTT
>VYZX01019478.1:1156-11521 GCA_013401335.1 Brachypteracias leptosomus
TGGAAAAGGCACATTGTGTGGTGGTGTAAATTCTTGTTGCCCTGTGACTTTGGTGACTGTAAATTCAATGCAATGCACCTTGTTGATATGGGCTTTATTTCCTAAAAAATCAGAAGGCAAATTATAAGTATCCACATTTATAGAAAATGCCAACATTTTTACTGTTGTGGTTAACTATTGATTTCTTAGTATTTAAGTAGTGAAAAATAAGAGCTTCCAAGTATTTAAGATACTTTTAATGAACTTTTGAATTATGCAATGCTTTTGTTGTTAAAAAAAATCTTTATTTATAAGAATTTTTGCTCTTTTAAAGATTACCAAGATCATAAAAATGAAATAGTGATGGTATTTCTTACTAAGGAAAATAATCAGAAGCATTACATGTAAGATATGGGGACTGAAGACAGCTTTTATGGTGTATGATTAAGGTATTGGGCAAGGATTCAAGACATATGAGGCTGAAAAGGTTCCTTAAACCAGACTCTTTGTGTGGCGTTCAGCATATTGTTTAATTTTGTGTACCTCAGCTTCCATCTGTGGAACAAATATGTTGATACAGCTTTACTCCTATCCTTTGCCCGTCTCAGGGATTTGATTTATAAAAATCTTAAAGATTTCTAACAGTCTTGTTCAAACAACTTCCAGCACAGTAAGCATTCAGTCTTCACTTCACTGGAGCTTCTCATCATAGCTGTGGGGAAAAAAGTGACGTGAATTCTCTCAATTTATCAGAATAGGAGACTCTATGGAAGGAAAACAGAAGAGCTGAGAAGGAAAAAAATATGTATAGTATAATCTAAATAGTTCTATAAAATTTTTTGAGTCTAAAGATTGAATTGTTTTATGTCAGTTTTGCTGCTTAATGCAAACTGTTTTGAAATAGTCTGGTTATGCATAGAAGGTAAAAAATGTGCAAGTATAAATCCATGTCTTTTTGGTATGAAATGAATTCACTGAGCATGCTAAGTTAAGGAATCTTGTGGGATACAGCAGTAGGAAAATACCATGTTTATGAGGTCACTACAATTCACCGGACTTGTCTAATTGATGAAATCTACAGAAATATGTAATACTGGAACATACTAAGAAATAAGACAATCCAAATGAGTCCATGATGAAGAAAACTTGTTCATGCTGTTTTTATTCTGTGTATTTTAACAATCTGATTAACTCTCATGATAATGAACTTCTGGCAATCAGCAGCTGAAGGGCACTGAACAAACCAAGTATAATTAAAGGAGTTTTTAAGCATCAATTGTTAGTGGGCAAAGATGGAAAATACAGCTACATAGGTACTAGCAAATGTTTACATGGAATGTCTTTCTCTTAAAGGGAGAAAAGAAAAAGGATTTTTTTCTGAGCTGTGAAGAAACTAGAAACTGACTGATAGAGCCTTCATTCAAGATTTTCCTGTGAAAAGAAAACTGCGTTGATGCCAATCATATAAGGTATTTCAACAAACATGGATTCTGTTATCTTCCATACTCTGTTAAATGCTTTAATGCATGGTGCTTTCTGAGAAATATGGAGGTAGTAAATAGTTGAAAGAAATAACTTTTTCTGATGTAAAGTCTATTAGATTAGTGAACATATAATTTTCTGGTAATACATCATATTTCATGATGACTTTAAAGATGAAAAAAAAAAACAGTTTATATGCATGTGCTGGTTGTTCAGATAATAGTTGTATTCNATAAAAGTCCTCTTCATTCCTCTAATTTACATCTCTGTTTAACTATTCTTAGGGGAAAAGGAACATACATTTTTTTTAGGGATTTTCTAAGGTCATTTCACTGCTATTCTGGTTTGGTGATACCACATTTGGAAATGAATTTGTTATACTACAACTGTTACTGCTTCATCTGAAAGTACTCGTTTCAGCAATCAACAGTGAAAATTTATTACTACCCATTTTAGCTTTGTTGCAGTACTTCTTGACTTGATAACTATATGAAATTAATCAAAGAAGCTGTTTTTAGGAAATTGCATAGATACTTTTCTGAATATGTTAAATCTAAGAAGCATTGCTTGCTATAGCTTAGACAGGCCGTCTTCACGCAGTCTCTTTGATGTTTTCTCAAGGGATGAACAGAGTAAGAGAAACAATCTTGTTCTGTTAAGTTTCCTTATAATTGCCAGGCTTGCTGCAATTTCAGCGAAACATTACACTAAACTCATTCCTTTTAATAAAGGAAAAGAGATTCTCTTAAAGTCTGGAGATACTTACAGGACTTCTGCATGTCACAGTTCCCATACCAATTAATTGTTTATACTTGCAAGGGCTCCAAGGCTTCATTTGGGTTAGAGCTTTTTATGCTTTTTCTGTTTGTGTGGATGTTTCCCAGAGAGCTTGTGGAAGTGGAGCTCATTCACAGGTCAGATGAAAAGCAACAACATCTAAAGACAATGAAATGTCAGGTCACTTCTCAATGAAAGTTCACAAAACAAGTAAAAAGCCACATGAAAATGCAAAGCAATATGTCCTCAAAGTAAATTGTCCCCAAAGAAAATAACTCACTTGGAAAGAATAATATTATTCATTTGTATTGTAGGGCAGATTGTTGTGAGACTAACTCTCAATGTGTGACTTTAGCAGTAGCTGTCATTTTGCTGAATGCCTACCTTTTATTTTCAGTAATAAGACACAGTACAGCCCTGTGCTGAAGGTAGAAAATGGGGAGAGAGCGAGAGAAAGAGACTGAAAAAATATTTTATTTTCTAATTCCCCTGCATCTGTTCCTGTTCCACCAAAACTTGCAAATTAATTTTGATTGAAGTAGTAGTGTGTTCATCACAGTGATAAAATTAATTTCCATCTCTATCCACTATCATGCATGTCTCAGAGACAGTTTCTTCTGAGAATATGAGATACTGTCTGTGGATGTGTCTGCGAGTAAGTCACCGATGTTATAGTTCAAACTAATTTAAATAAAGGCAAATGTTTTGGGATCTGAAACCTGAATTTCCATTTGAACAATAGCATCAAAGACTTGCATGCACATTTGACTGTCTCATGCCCTGAGGTGGATTGCTACTAAAGAGATTATCCACATATACACATGAGCTACAATAAGGTTCACAGGAATGTGAAATAGAATAGGGTTGTCTGTAAGGTAAATATGAAGTGGAAAAGCAAATTAAAGCAAAAATGGAGTAAGAATGAATCCAGGACAATTAAAAAAATCTTCACTGAGAACTCAAGGATGCAGAAAAACCTGAGGATCTGGTGCATGAATTTGGACTAGAAATGCTTCTTAATCTGTCACTCAAGTAATTTGTTTGGTAGGTCTCTCAGTTGTTGATGTTTATATGATACGTTATAAATTGTGTTAAAGATGATACTGTAATAAACAGTAGGAAATATCTTCTGAGACTTTTTGAGTATTAGGAAGTGCTTACTGAAACACAAAAGAATTGCAGATGGTTAAGTACTTACAAGGAGTCTTCCTATTCAAATAGTCCATTAAATTGGTAAAAATTTCTTTAAGTGTTTTAGACACAATTTATCTTTAATATTACTTTCCATTTAGAAAGTTTTATGGTGACTTGATTTGGGTGTTATTTCTTTGCTTGTATTTGATGAAGGATCATTCTTGTATTAACAAGGATTAAAGCAGTTTTCCTCTTACTTTCACTGTAGTTGCTTTGGACATTCTAGAAATGTAGAGTGATGCTCATGTCATCACTGAGGGAACCTCTACAGAGCACAGAGGAAGGCTGTAGATAGTGCAGGTTGGGAGGCCCCAGACCAACCAGTCTTAATGGTCTGACCCCATTTAATTCAAGAAAATGTGCCAGTTGATAGCAAAACGTTCACAAGTTCTTTCCTCTTTCTTACATTAGCAGTATTTTTTCCTAACCCATTTATGAATACAAGAGGAAATACTGGAATCCCCATTTAATTCTCATGCTTGTAAAACTCTGTTAATCATGATGGAGCATGTAAGACTACAAATAAAATTCTATTTCATTCAATGAATTTGGCTGGTGGAGAAAAATGGTGATTAATTTTAGGACCTATACTCAGCATAGCTCAGTAAAAGAAAATGTCTTATAAACCAGTGTTAAATATCTCCCTACAAGGCAGAGGATGTTACCTATGTGTTCTCTAAAATGGTTGAGAAAAAGTATGCTTTCTCAACTTATTCTAGGGGGAGGGTTGTTTATTTTTTCAAAATAATTTCAGTATGTTTCTATATTTTCCGTCCTATCTACTGGAAATATGTTCACGTATTATCATGGTACTGTTCAAGAATCAAGGACTACAGCATCGTTGCAATGAAAACCAAAATTACAGGTGAACAATATTACCAAAGTTTGCAGACTTGTCTCAGAGCAAAGGTTGATAGACTGTAAACTTGTCTCTGCGAATATAAATATTTGAACAACTTCTTTTTCTTTTTCCTGTATTTTTTGACCTCCTTTTTTCTGAACTAACACTTCACTTCATTCCTCTTTTGGGAGCCAATATTCCACTGATAAATTAAAATCCCTAGACTGTATATGGATACATCTTGCCTCCTTTAGTCATTTCCATTTTAAAGGTAAGCTATTAAGCAACAGTGAAAATTGAATTTTACATAGATCTGTGGTGCATGCATCCATTAAAAATAGGGAGAACAATACATGCAAAAATTAATTAATTTTTTGAAATTTATTAAACTATGTAGAACCTCCTTAGTTGAAAATAATTTCAGCTATCTTACACTGCCAACATAGGCTGCAATGAGATTTCTGGATTTTGGTGATTGGGGATGAATCAGACATACCAAAAGCTTTTTTGGGGAAAAGAAAATTTCACAAAGTAATACAATCAAGTGTAGGTCTTACTCTGCCTATAAGAAAGAATAAAACTGCTGGTGCAAAGAAGGCTTCTTTCTTCCTACTGTGCTGCATTTATTGTGTTATAGTCTAAACCACCAGCAATTATACATAAGCTGTTAAACAAAATGAGAACAATCAAACAGTCAGCTCACTGAGCCAGAGGTGGTACTTGGAGTCCTTGCTGTTTCTCCCAGTCGATCTCAGCATCAGTGATGGTCAGAAAATAGATGCTCATTCTCCTGCATATGTTTATGTGGCAGGGGGGACAAGACATGCTTTCCTTTTTGGCAAGCAAAAAAAGAAACTAAAACCACTTGGGAAAAAAACAGATTTACAGGAAAAGTATGCACCTACAAGCGCCACACCTGAGAAGAGTATTTTGTTTTTTAACTGGCTGGATAAAAGGCCCACTAGGTTACTACAGGATGAAGCCAAGAAGCTGGCAAAATTCAAAACAGTTTTGAATTTTTATGGCAGTGAGGACTGTAACAATAAATTCTTGCAAGATTTTATGGGCAAGAAAAAATATCACATGCAGGGCAAAATAAATGGCTAAGTGGGTAGGATATTCTTTTGCAGAATCACAGAGTGGTATTGGTTGGAATGGACCTCTAGAGATCATACAATCCAACTTCCCCTGTCAAAGTAGGTTCGTCTAGGGCAGGTTACAGAGGAATGCTCCCAGGCAGGTTTTGAAAGTCTCCAGAGAAGACTCCACAACCTCTCTGGGCAGCCTGTTCCAGGGCTCCATCACCCTCAAGGTAAAGAAGTTTTTCCTTAAGTTGAGGTGGAACTTCCTGTACTCCATTTTTTGCACACTGCCTCTCGTCCTATGACTGGGCACCACTGAAAAGAGTCTGGCACCATCCTCTTAACACCTACCCTTCAGATATTTATAGACATTGAGAAGATCCCTTCTTATATAAGATCCCCTCAATTTGTAAGATGGATAAAATAGCATTCTCTTGTCCAGGCTAAACAGCCTCAGGTCTCTCAGCCTTTCCTGGTAAGGAAATTTCATTTCATTTCATGGAATGAATTATGTTCCAGATAACTTCTGCAGGAGGTCATGCACATTTTTAAAAATAATTGATGTTGTCATTTGTCAGAAAGAGGATACAAAATTAGGTAGACCATAAATTTAGTTTGGTTCAGAAAGTCTTCTGGTCTGGTCAAATAATGTATAAAAATTTTGTGACAAACTGGTTCAAAAAACTCCACAGGATATTTCCAATCCCAGTGTAAAGTTAGGGGAAGAGCTGTGATCCAAGTCTAATAGGTATAGTTATTTTCTGAGGTACAGTGGAATTGTGAGCCTGAAATAGTCCAAGGGTGTAGTTTCATGACAGCATCAAATCACATTTTTGCTGGAAGTGATGATCTTATGCTCACTTTTTGTTCCAGCACTAAAAGTTAACAGAGTAGTTTTCAGCCAGATGAGCCTTATTCCTGTCACACAAGGAGTAGTGCAGTGATGTGCATATGGAAAGTAGGGCAAGATCTCTTCTCTTTTGGCAGCAGCAAAGCCTTAAATTAGTTTAAGCAGCTTCTGAAACCACTCCAGAACTTTGAACCTTCAAAGAAGGTGGCTGGGGCCAGTGAGCCCCAACATCACCATTTACCTTCTGTGTAGCAAGTACCACTCACCTTACTATTATCAAGTGTGCTTAGCATTATAATGAAGAATGAACTTCAGTAACTTTTGTATAATTGGACTACCCAAATTAGTAAGAAGCAGTTCCCAAATTTGATCCCCAAGTGTAGTGGGTTGATGTTGGTTGGCTGCCAGCCTTCTTTCAATCCCTCTTCTCAACAGGGGGAGAAATTAAGATGGAAAAGCCCATGGATCAAGAAAAAGACAGGGAGATCATTTAGAAATTACCATCATGGGCAAAACAGAGTTGACTAGAGGAAGATTAATTTAGTTTATTGACAATTAAAATAGACTTGCATGGTGAGAATCACAGGCAAAATCTAAACCATCTTCCCATGTTCCCATGCTCAACTTCACTCATTCGTTATCCATGGGCTACAGCTCCTTCAGGGCATATCCACCATCAGTGGCGTGGTGTTCTCTGTGGGCTGCAGGTGACAACCTGCATTGCCATAGTCTCCTTCGTGGGTTGCAGGGAAATCTCTGCACTAGCCCCTAGAGCACTTCCTCCCCCTCCCCCTCCTTCTCTCACCTTGGTGCTTACAGGGCCATTTCTCACACTTTTTTACGTCACTCCTCACTGCCAGGTGGTGGTTTTGCCCCGTTTTAAATACACTTTCACAGAGATGGCCCATCTCAGAGAGGCTCAGCTGAGCCCTGTGAAGGTGGGAGAGGGCAGTTGGAACAAGCTTTGTCCAACACAGAGCAGCCCCAGTCTCTCCTCACAAAGGCACCTGCAGCCTCCCATTGCCAGCATTTGTGCACCTGCACCCCATACATGAAGTTGCCTCTGAGACAGATTAAACAGCCAGTGAAAGCAAAGGCCATTTTCTCAGGGTAGTCTTGAAAATTTGAGGAGTTTTTTCCTAACCTGATCTCACAGACACCTGTTTTCCAGTAGTAGGCCCATACTGGTTGCATGGGAGCTCATCTTTCTAAATGCCTCCATAACTATAAACAGAGTATAA
Source organism: Brachypteracias leptosomus (assembly GCA_013401335.1). Taxonomy (NCBI): domain Eukaryota; kingdom Metazoa; phylum Chordata; class Aves; order Coraciiformes; family Brachypteraciidae; genus Brachypteracias; species Brachypteracias leptosomus. The sequence goes on from VYZX01019478.1 coordinate 8,603, forward strand.
CACATCATGTGTTTTAAGGAAATTTTTTTGTTGTTATTGGTGGGGCTGTGCTTACAGTAGATACAAAGTTATTCTCTATGTTGTTTTTTTTATTTATCCATTACTTATGTATGGCTGAAAATTTGTGCTAGAAATGCAAACTAATAGGAGGTGGTTTTTGCCACGCTACATCTGGAGCCCATCTGTCATGCAACAGAGCAAGTTCATTGCACAGATAGTGCTGTGGCAGAATTTTACCTATAAGCTTTCATATACAGCCCTGAAAAGAAAATGGTTTAAAATAATTTTCCTTCCTCTAAAATATTCAAAAGTATTTGCCTTCTGTATCACTTTGAATCCAAAATTTGTATGTCCCAGATGTGTAAAACATGGAAAAGAGAGCAATGTGTGCCAGAGGACAGGCAAGCCCTGAACTCTGACAGCCCCACAGCTGGCCAGGTCTCCAGTTTGAGACGGGCAGATCCACTGTGCCCACCTCTGCTTTTGGGGCCGCCTGTTCTTGAGACCATTGACTAGGACACTGTCCTGAGATAAATTCGTCCTCTGTTGTTCTTCCACTATTTCTTTGGTACACTCGGTGAATATGAATTCCTGCTTTATTATTTATAACTTCTGCCTCTCAATGTCAGAAAGGTGGTGGCCCAACCAGAGTGATACATTGTCCTTTACGACATGACAAACTGGTTGGAACTGTTGGCACAAACAGCTGGTTTATTTTGTTCTCACGTTAAAAAAAGATGTGATATGGAACCTTGTGTATTTTTAAAATACGAATTCTTATCTGTGTCTGACAGATCTCATCACTCTGAGAGGCCCAAATTTTGTGGTTGTCTCTAAAATTTAATTATCTGGCACTTTCCAACAGCAGCTTGTCTACTAACATGTAGAATTTCATTTTGTTCAAACATCTTTTGTCTGTATGTCTCCTTGATATTGATAACAGTGGCTCATGTTAATGCTTATCTCCTTTTGATTCTGAAAATGTAATAAAGAAGGAAAATACAAAGTAATAGCTACATGCATTAGTTAGGCAGACATCCATCAAGTCTTTGCATCAGACTTAGCTTTTCAGATATCTCAAGAAGCAGAAATCATAAAAGCAGCTTTAGTATGGCAAACATGCCAACAAAACCAAATAAATCATTGTCCAAACAAGGAATGAACCAAGACAGATCTTTCTTGTTCACTTGTGAGTTTCTTTGATCTCTTTTCCAGATATTTTCTGAACAAATTGTTAATTACAAATTGCCATGGTTACCTCTCTTCCTAGCTACCGTAAACGGACTGTTCAAGGTATATGAGGCTTGGGTCCATTCCCTAAATTCTCGGGGATGTGATGGGAATAGGAAGTCAAGGCAAAGAGGGAAAATAGTCTTAATCTGTTGTTTACAGATTAGAGTAGTCAGCTGTAGAATTGCAAACATATAGAATTTGATCTTGTCTGTAGAAGAAGTCTGTCAATAAAGAACTAGGGATATAAATACAAGCAACTGTAGACATAGCTCTTGCTTTGTAGTTTCCAATTTAAATGATTGAAAATACTGAATATTTGTATGTAGAGCATGTACATGACTTTGATCTGTACTTGTGGATAGTGAAATGGACAATAAGTACATTATAGCGTACTTACATGTACGTATTGGAAGTATTTGGCGTAAGACGTAAATATATTATAGAAAAATAGGAAATTTTGATGGGGTTTATGTTCCAGTATATGCCGAGTTTTATTTGTACAATGTTTGTCTGCAAGACAAATTTATTTTTTTTTTCTTTAAGATATATTTTTTGATTGCATACTACTATATGTGTACAGTATATGCATGCTGTTATGGAGCTTTGACTTTGTAACTCTTGGTCTGAGCAGCCAGATTCAGTGCTGAGTGAAGACTGCATGGAAAAACCTGTACAGGTCATTGGCAGCATATCTGATTTGATGAGAAGAACAGTGACAATCTGCTTCATAGTATGGGAAAACTAAAAGTATTTTTGGCTTTCTGATAGACTTTTATAGAAGAGTAAACAAGTTAAAGCTATGCTGCATGCCATCAAAGAGCCTACATGATGTGGCCTGCTTCTCAGCAGAAGCAGAGATACAAACCAGGATTTCCAGAGGTCATCATATGATTAATTAAAAGCTTGTGTGAATGAAAAAGCCAAATGGGTGCAGCTGTATGAAAACCATGCCCTTGATGATCAGAGCACAGGTGAGGAAAATGTATGCCCACTGATCAGGGTTTATATATTTTCCCTAGGCAGAGGAAGCTCATATTGAGTAGCTAAGGCTGTTTGTATTTCACTTCACAGATTAGGTCCTGATTGTGTGGTGGCTTCCAAGATGGTTGTTATGGTATTGTCAACAGGTAACCTTCTGACCAGAGCACATGAGGCTGTGCAACTAGAACTAAAATAAAAAGCTCTAAATCAAGCAACTGTCGCTCCTCACATACCTGGGACAATGGCCAAGAGAGAACATGTCACACACACTGCCTAGTACCTTTTTTATGTATGCATATATAAGAGAGGATGGACAGGAGGATCAGTTATGGTGAGTGTCTGCACAGACAGCAGGTGGGNTAAGGTTTGAAATGTACTGGAATAGTACTTTAAAAAGTTACAGAGAGAGCAGGTGGAGACAGGAGAGAGAGCTTACATCTTGTCATGTCATTCCATCTCAGTGTTAGGAACAGATGGCTGCGGTGGGATTCCTTTCCATTCTGTAACCCTGAATGTCATTAAGAAAAAAAAAAAAAAAAAATATAAATTGTATTTTTTGTGGAGAAGTTACCCACATAGAGGTAGAAAATGCAGCTCTACTTTGCAGGGAGAGAAGAAGAGATACATGACAGCCCATGGACATCCTTAGAATATGTGATTAGTTTTGGCAGGGAAGATGCAAGCTAGCTTTACTGTATTTTGTGA
>VYZX01019478.1:11558-23367 GCA_013401335.1 Brachypteracias leptosomus
GCTGTTACTACTTTTATTTGACAGCAAAAGTCTAACCTGCATCAGTTAGAATTTCTTTGTACTGCAGCAAATAACTATGGTTAAATAAGACTGACAAATTGTTTCAGAGCAAACTACTAATACATGAAGGATGTTGGCTGCAAAATTTCATTCCACTACTGGAAAACCCTATGCAATTCATATACAAGGGTAGGCCTGACATATTTGTAAACTCAGACTCATTTGCAAATAAACCATTGCTTACAACACAGTAATTTACAGATTTTAAAAATATCTTTTCAATCTCTTGCTCTACTGCTGTGTGTTCTGCTGCTTCTTTTTCCACTAGCAACCAAATGGTTATTTCTAGATAAGTGCATTCCCCGTATGTGCTACTGAAAGAGATAGATTCAGATCATGCTACAGTGAACAGTGTTTTAAAATGTGCATTTTATTGTCTTTTATAAACAGCATGGAAGGCAACAAACCTTGCAAGTCTCTATCCAATGTTCTCGTGTGGAGAATTTTATATAATAAATGTGAGAAACATATGCATACTGCTGTACGTGTATAATGCAGGCTCATGCTTATGGTTGCTCAGGCATGTTTGTCCTTGAACAGCATGAGGAACTTGGATAGGTACTGCCAACCTGCCAGTTATTCAGTCAGTTTGGTGTGTGTGAATCAACCACTTCCATTACAAATAAATACATTCTTTGTAAATAGGAAGGACATGAAAGACATTATTTTGAGCTGGGTAATTTTTACGTTAATTTTCCCATCCTTCTCTTTTGTGTGTTTGTGTAAGACTTCACTTCCTATTATGTATTATCAGCCATTGAAAATATCATTTCATGTTGTTTTGTTGACGACATAGGATATGCTATTAATCCTACTTTTGAAAAAAAAAAAAATATTTTGTTGAGATCAAAAGTTAACAGTGGCATAGTAAAAGTGGCACTATAAATAATCTGGTTTGAGTAAAATGAAAAGCTGAATCAAACTCATTGAGAGGTACAGATGCCTGGTGGGGGATCTGCTACATAACCTGCGTCTGGGAGCATTCGCTTGAATCTGTAAATTCCCTAATTGTGTATTTCTTGGATTACAAACAAGGGGAGGATGTTTACTCATAGGTAAGTAATTTCCAGGGGAATCTCAGAATTCCTTTCTCTTTTTGAATACAGGTTAGCAGTGATTCAGTTGTCTTTCACATAGGCATCACATCTAGCCCTTCTGATCTACCCTGAGGTTTACAGATGAGGATGTGTGTCTACAAATGAGTAGCATAAAAGGATCCAGAATAAGTTTTCTCAATCAAAATCATGTTGTTATATACAGATCTTGTGAAAGGATGACACCTTGAAATAAACATTGTATCTCACCTGAGAATTGTTTAGCCAACTTTTGCATGTTTGGTTATGTTGATTTTAGTGGAACAATTTGTGGATTAAGATGCTAGCCAAACACTAGTCACTGTCAGCAACTGATGAACTCAGTGCTTGGCTAGGACTGGAGATAAATCTGAATCTAGTTAAAATTACAACATGATGTTCATTAGCTTCAGCAAGGGTAATTTTTGAGATAAAGTGGTGCTATCACCCAATGTGTTAAATAAGCAGTTGGACTAAGCAGGTGGTGGGCAGAGATCAATGACTTTCCATTAAACAATAGGTAATTTCTCAGTAGGAAATTACTCACATTCCCAAAAAAGGGTCGCATACCAAATTTCTTATGCTGGCTTATTGTTGTAAGAAATATGCCAGTCAAGTATGTGTACTCTAGAAACGTGAAGAGGCAGAAAACCTTACAGACATTTTGAAGGGTGGTCTTATTTATTCTCTTATATCTCAAGGCTTCACTGTGCTTGATGCTGCATGCATATAAGGTCTCAGCTTTACACTGAAGTTCACCACTCTCATTCGTATGACAAATATTTCCTAATAGTACAGCGAAATGGTACTGTTCTAAAATACCACCCTTACATATGATATTGTCTGTAGAAGATTGACTTCTTCATACTTATGTCTGCTTACGTAGGATTTTGTGGGAAAAATGTGTAATGGATAAGGATGCAGATATGGATGCATTACTCTGCCTTTTTGATTAAATTTTGTATAAAACCCTTTATATAATTTGAGGAAAAAAGTCAATCATCTTTGCTTTTCATTTAACCACATCATGACCTATTTCAAATTGAAAGAAGTGTCAATGTTGGAGGTTGTTTTCCCAACATTTCCAGTTTAGTTGTTTCAAGTTTTACATGCTGATGTGTCTCAAGCTTAATTCAGTAGCTCCTGAAGTTGTTCTTCCACTAATATGTAACCTAACAGGATTGCAGCAAGAAGACTTGAGGAGGAATGGGTTTGTGTCTTGACCAGTCTGATAGGTGGTATGTTCCCTGAGAACGTCATGTCCAACATGCTCATTTGATTTAGCTTTTCTTTGGTTTACCACAATGCATTGGCGTTAAAAACTGGTTGACATTTCAGGAGCTGGCTGATGAGCGCATCAGTTGTCCTTGACTAGAGAGGGAGAAAAACTATCTGAAGAGCAGGGCAAAGGACTGGAGTTGATGATACTTTCTGCCATTCAGTTTTTCTATCTAGCAATCACAAGTATGTGAAACTGGATAAGAATTCTGGACTATTTAAAAGCGAATGGTTGTTTATGTCTGCAAACATTCCTGTCATGATTTGATAGTATCTTGCACCTACCCAACATGACAATTTGCAGAAGACAGCAGAACAAGTCTGACATAATGGGATATGAAGGAGTGATAAAAAATGGATCATTATTATAGGTAAATATAGATCATTATCCTTTCCTGAGGTTTTTACAAATACATACAATAGATATAGATGGATCTAGACGGTCCCTCTACAGGTTGACACTGCTTTCTGTCAACCAGTTTCCAGCCTGCTTCACATGTAGATGCTAATGAAAAAATGTAGAATCATAAAAGGTTGGAAGGGACCTCAAGGCTTCTCTGGTCCAACCTTTCTTGGGAAAAGCATGGTTTAGATAAGATGGCCCAGCACCTTATCCAGCTGAAAATTAGTATTAATATAATTGTGAATTGCTGTGGGAGTGTTTTTTAATATTAAAAAGGAAACCATTTTTAACCATGTTAAGATGACAGTATGATTTTTTTCTCTTATGATGTGAAGCTTACGTTATCAATATTTTTCTTTTTTTTTAACACTTTGTTTTGTTTTCATTTGTTTTTAAGCAGACTGTTTTTTTGGGGGGGGGCAGGGGAGAGACTTTTACTCCATTTTAAAAACACAAGAATGTTTGATTTTCATGGATTAAGATGAATGATAGGGATAACCAACAGGTTTGCATTAGAAAATGTCAAGGCTTTAAAATTTTTCTTTAAGTAAATCTTTAATGACCTACATAACAAAAGAATTTTAATTTCTAACACTCAAGGCACAGCAGAAAATTTCCAAATTATTCTTTTATAAATATTTTATATAAGGTATCTGCTGTGCTACAGAAAAGCTTAATTAAAACCACTTTGAAATAGTTTCACTCTAGATGCAAATTTTGGAAGAAATTGTATGGAAAGAATCAGTTTCATAAGGGAATAAAACATGTTAAAGCAGTGTCCTGATAGCTTAGTTGAAGTAGTAAATTAAAACTCATCATGCCATATGCTTTCTACTCATTCTTCATAATTTACTTTCATGAATAACTTTGTCTTGTATGTAGGGTTTTGGAGATGGAATAGCAATATATTTCTAGCTTGAAGATGAAAGATTGAGTATGCTACAGCTAACACTCAAAGACTAATTTCTGTCTATGCCTGTTTTTGAAAGTATGTTTAGAATATTTTTTTTCAGTAACTTCTTTGTTTGCTGACCTTGAAACTATGTGGCTCTTGAGCATCAACTTCAAATTTTAGGTGATGATACTGTAAACAATCTGATTCTGTATTTATTGAGTTGCCCTGAACTCCTTCATCCAGCTGATTCAATTTAAATTCCATGTCAACAATAGTAGTACACGTAGTATAGCCTTGCTAAACACCCTGTTTATTTGATTATTACACTGTGTTTGCTGCTAAATTCTTATAGGAGACTCAGAAGAATCTCTTGTCCTTTGCTCATCCTTAGAAATCAGAGGAAAGGAGTAACAGTAATTAAAGTTCTTTCTAAATCATTAATTTGTTCATTAAAATCATGTTTGTGTCTCTCTGTGTATATATACTTATTACTTCTATGGTTGCAATTTTTTCCTGCTTGCAGAAGAAGGATGTGTATGCATAGATATATATATACAGAGATGTTCCCATTTGTTTATGTATATGTGTGTGTATATATATATATATGGTCATGTGGCAATCTTTAGCAGTCTGTTGATTACATATATTTGGTTTACAAGATTGCAGAGGTCGTTCCTGAGTTTATATAACTTTTCTAGATGACAACCACAGCTATAATGTATCTTATGCCGTATTTATAGAGTTGATAATAGAAAACAGGTAGTTCTTAATTTTTAGGGTGGATTTCAAAACAAGTTCAGCAATGGGAGTATCTACTTCAAGTAAGTGTGAAATAAAAATACGTCATTTCATAGGAGCTCACTTTTCTCTTGGATAGGCTTCACAACATTAAATAGATAGTGGTAGGCTATCTAATATGGTGCTAGCATTCAACGTATATTTAATTTTAGACTGTGTAAACATTAAGCTTACCTTTTTGAAGTTTGAAGTGAAGGAATGCCTGCATCCATTCTAGTTATTAAGCAGCCCCTCAATTTACATTTGACAAAAGAGTAAAAATGAAATAAAAATCCAGTAATGTGTAACTAATTAAGATGCCTACAAAGAAAAAAATATTTAATATACTTTTTTCTTTTTTAACATTGTCATTTTGTTTGTGTTGAAATGAGAATTGCTTACAGTGAGTAGGGAGCAAGAAAGAGCCAATATTGTCTTGCATCTACTGAGAGTTCCAACATCTGAAAATATTTTACAGGTAGGGAAAAATTTTTGTATACTACATGGGGCCATTCATAATGTTTTGGCAGAGCAGTACAATCTAGTATGAAATAAGAAAAGCAGGTAAAATATATGAAAATGTTTGTGGATACAGAAGCATGAGAAAGCGTTAACTAATGCGCAGATAACAACAGATCTCTAGTGGTCTCAACTGTCACAGTTGTACATCACTCACTTTTAGAAGAAATTTTTCTTCATTTCTTTCTCTAGCAGATAATATTTCTTACTAGCAGTGCTTCTCATAGGAATGTATTTCTAATCTGATTTAGGTTTTCCTTCTCATTTATATTAATAATCTTGCTTGATGATCTGAACTTAAAATTGAGTTTGTTTTTCTTCACTATTCCTCTTGTGTGTTCTTTTCCTTTCACTTCAACTGATTCTAGTTAATTTTTAATTTGAGGTACCAACACCTCTGTCTTTGTTAACATCTGGTAGCTTTTGTTGTGAATGTTATTAAAGATAAGACTGCGTCTGAAGAGAAGGCTTTTCAAATCCCCTACATGCTTTTTCCCTGTAGAGACAAAACTTCTGTCTGACTTTTCTCTTTGTATGGTAAACTCTTACTCATCTTCCTTACCTCTTGAGTATTTGTGAAGTACCAAGTACACTCTAAAAGAAGTAGATGTAAAAATGTCAATGAATAAACTCAGGCTACTGTTAGAAGGCTGCTTGCTATTAGTACAATTGGAATAGTCTTCTAAAACAAGCAAAAAGGCTTATGTTGGAACATTATTAATCTATGAAATGGAATTTTTAGAAATTATATTAATATGGTTATGTTGGGACTAATAAAGATCACCGCATTGTTTGGCAGCAGCTTGCAAGGAGTTACAAGATGAAACAAAGAAAGGAAAATTTTGATTTTGATAAGACTGCTCAATGTAAAAAAAATGAGATCTGAGGAGTAGATCAGGAGAGGCTTATGATGGGTGAGGTGAAGAGCTGAGGACAAGGCAAGAAGATTATGATTACAAGGAAGGAAAGAAGTTAGACTGTGGACAGTGCTTTTCACTTTGAAGAGAAAAATGCTCTTTGTTTGATTTTTGTAAAAAAGGAAGAATTTAAGTGAAAGGCAAGAGTTAATAAATAACCTGAGCCACAGCTGAAATTTTTCTATTACCGAGGCTAAACACTGGAGAAGAAATGAGTCAGAATATGGGGAAAGGATTTAGAAAAGTCAAAGTTGTCCTGGACTAGCTATAATAGTAAGTTTAATCTGCTAACAGGCCATTTAGAGTAATGCCATCGGAAAAGAAGTCAAACATGCGTAACAGGGAACTGTCTGGTTGTGAAAAAGAGATGAGTCATTGACTCACAAATTATAGCTGAATCTACATAATATTCACCAGAGGAAAGATTAAAAGGTAGGAGAGTCCAGTACAACAGAGGAAAGAAGCTAGAAAGCAAGAGCTGGATGAGTGAAAACTAAAGTACAAGATCAGAGAGTCTGAAATAGATGTTAAGAAAAGGAGTATAGACAGTAATATGATAGGCTGTAGAGGTGTTAGCATGGCAGGATTTAAGACTTGGCTAAGAATTGATCAGTGTAGTAGAAAATACTGGTAAGGAGACAGCAAGACACACTTTGTACAGAGGCTGTAAAACTGTTTAAAAATGTTTCAGAAAGGTAAAGGATGAAGATAGGACTGTGAGAGCAATAGTAAAATTGAGTTGAAGATCCTTTAGAATGAGTATGAACCAGTAAACAGAAACAGAGATTACTGGTAAACTGGATGGAGTAGGAGCAATGGATGGAGTTAGATAGTGTTAAGTATGGTAGTGTTATGAGCAACAAGTAGGCAAGCGGAGAATGTTTTAGTCAGTAAACTCAAAACGGAATGAAGGAAAAGGCAAAGGAGAGAAGAAATAAGTCTAAGCCCATTGGATTTTCTTTCCTTAGAACCCTGAGATACTGAAAAGCTTACAAGAAGAGCTGGTACAGTAATAGGTCCTGCTTTTCAGTGTTCAGCCATGAAAAGAAAGATTTTGAATACCAAATAACTATTGAATCATAGAATCATAGAGTCGTTTTGGTTGGAAGAGACCTTCAAGATCATCAAGTCCAACCATTAACCCAGCACTACCAGATCACCACTAAATCATGTCCCTAAGGACCATATCTATACATGTTTTAAATACCTCCAGGGATGGTGACTCCACCACTTCCCTGGGTAGCCTGTTCCAGTGATTGACCACTCTTTCAGTAAAGAATTTTTTCCCAATACCCAACCTAAACCTCCCCTGACACAACTTGAGACCATTTCCTCTTGTCCTATTGCTTGTTACTTGGGAGAAGAAACCAAGAAGACTCCCACCTCACTACAGCCTCCATTCAGGTAGTTGTAGAGAATGATAAGGTCTCCCCTGAGCCTCCTTTCCTCAAGGCTAAACAATCCCAGTCCCCTCATCTGTTTCTCATAATACTTGCTCTTTAGACCCTTCACCAGCTTTGTTGCCCTTCTTTGGACTTGCTCCAGCACCCTAATTTTGTTCTTGTAGTGAAGGGACCAAAACTGAACACAGTATTTGAGGGGTGCTCTCACCAGTGCCAAGTACAGAGGGGCAATCACTTCCCTTGTCCTGCTGGTCACACTATTTCTGATACAAGCCAGGATGCTGGTGGCTTTCTTGGCCACCTGGGCACACTGCTGCCTCATATTCATCTGGCTGTCGACCAACACTCCTAGGTCTGTTTCCACCAGGCAGCTTTCCAGGCATGCTTCTTCAAGCCTGTGGTGTTGCATGGTGTTATGACTCAAGTGCAGGACCTGGCCTTGTTGAACCTCATACCATTGGCTTCACCCATGGATCCAGCCTGTGCAGATCCCTCTGCAGAGCCTTCCTACCTTCAAGCAGATCCCACCCAACTTGGTGTCGTCTGCACGCTTACTGAGGGTGCCCTCAATCCTCTCATCCAGATCATTGATAAAGATATTAAATAGAACAGAACATTCAACAGTTTAACCGCAGAAGTGTGATTGAAGATTCAGGCATGTAATATTCTGCTGAAAGAAACAACCAACCCCAATCACTCTGACTATGTTTTAGCACATCTAGAAGTTGAGGAGCAATACACATTCACCAACTCATCCAGTTGCCTTTGGACAGATGCAGCCAGTTTACCAGCTGGCAAATAGTGATACTGAATATTTAAGCAGCTGCGAATCCTATGAATAGTCTTTTCACTACCTTCATATGTTCAATTGCTTCTTGTGCAACACAGAGAAGTGTCTTCTCCCTTTCCACTGATATATTACTTCCTTATCCATCCTCCTATCCTGATTTTTCATTCTGCTGCATTTATAATCTGTGTAGTAGTATTTCAGGTTCACTGGTACCTCCTATGATCATTTTATTCTTCTTTCAAATACTGAACAGATTAAGAACTCTTGAAGCCTTTCATCATAAAATAACCTTTTAATCTCTAGATAAGCTATCCAGATCCTCTCTGTTAAAAGAATTTGAATGTCCTCCACTTCAGGTCCTGAACTGCTAACGACATTTCAAGACTAGTGTATAAGATATGTCTATAGCTTGCATTTTGGAGTTGTTTAACTTTTTTTGCTCTGCTGTAAAAATACAAATTCCACTATCTTATTTTAGATTCCGGTAACCATCCATTTCCATTTTCTTTGCCTCAACAGCACTGTTTTCTGACTAACTCAAGTAGAAAAATCAACAAACCAACTCCTAGTCAAAGTCACCCATTTCTACAAATGGGTAGAACATTCTGACAGCTAACAGGGCAAAAGCTAGCAAAAACTAACTAGGTCCTGTTTACAGCATGAGCTTAAGTATCAATTACTGACATTTTTCATACCTGAACTTATGATTACCTGGTAAATGAATATGCCCTCTTGTTGTGGTTTAGGCCCAGCTGACAGGCAAGCACCATGTAGCTGCTCACTCACTCCTCTGCCCTCTGGTGGGATGGAGAGGAGAATTGAAAGAAAAAGGGGAAAACTCATGGGTTGAGATAAGGACAGTTTAATAAGACAACAAACAAGAGAAGAAATAACAGCAATAATGCTAATAAAATACACAAATTGAGTGATGCACATCGCAATTGCTGACCACCTGGAACCTGATTGCCAAGCCTGTTCTTGAGCTACAATCCCTCCTCCCCTTCCTGAGGTCAGCTCCTACAGATTACGTATTGGGCATGACATCATATGGCTAGTTTGGGGCAGCTGTCCTGGCTATGTCCCCTCCCAGCTTCTTGTGAAAATTGACTCTGTCTCAGCTGAACCCAGGACATTTCTGGAAAAGTTTGTTTTCAGAGAAAAGTAGCCTGTATGTCAAGTAGCCTGTATGTTACAGACCTGTAACTTACTGACAGAAATTTTGGGTGCGAGTTCATCAGATTTCCCTTTAATAAATGCTGCTATACCTTTCTTTCTTGCAATTATTTCAACTCACACATTCCTCTCCTGGCAGAATATGCTGGTTTCTTCCATTAAGTTTGATCCTTTCTTGAATCTTGCCTATTAGAAGATTGCCTTGGTTGCATTTTGTTCTCATTGAAAAGGTAAATGACTAAGTCATTTTTATCTGCTTGGTGTTAAGGAAAGCTCAAGCTCAGAGACTAAGCCTTTAAAATCATATATACAGGTATGGCAAAGATTAAAAGCCAGAGAAGTTAGATACAGCCTCTGACATGAGGATTTTGTTTAATGGAACCATTATTTCTCTTGATTTATAAATAATCCCCTTGCTTATGCACCCTAAAACCATAGTAGCCTTTTCAAACAGCTGTTATGCATGATTCTGTACAGACGACCACTACTGCTTTTTGCAGTATTACCTGAAATGTGATATACAGCTCTGTGTTGGTATTGGTTTGCTTTCATCAAAGGTACAAAACTTCCTATCTTAAATTTCATGCTACTGTCATCTCTCCACATTCTTATTCTGTTTTGTCTTCTTATTTTTATTTACATATTGTATTCACAAAGTTTAAGGAATTTTAGCCATTTTAAAGGTATTAATATGAATTATAAACAAATATGTTACGTTACATTAGAGTATTGTAAACCCAAGGCTGTGCTAAGGAAGGTGTTTTATCAGCAGATAATGTGACTTATGGGAAACTAATTTAAACAGGAGGAATATTAGCATTTTAAATATTTATTTTTTTTAATACTTAGAGTATTTTATTCAAAACACATAAATATAATCAGGAACATTCAGTTCTTCCTTCAGTGTTAGCTATTCTTCAAGTATTGTTATTATTACTACACAAGTTTGACTCATGGCAGTTTCAAATACATATAGTGCATATCATTAAGCACCCCTTTATAAGCTCTGTGCTAATATCTATGATGATAACCCTATACATTACTGATACTAAGGGAGATCTGTAACTGCGATTAAAAGTGTGGTGTTGGGCTTTGGTTTGGGGGGTTAGATTTGTTTGGTGTCTTCTGTTTTTTGTTGTGTTGTTTTTTTTCCACAAAACATACATCGGTCCTTTAAATAGCATTGTCCCTGTTTAAACAGCTGTGATCTTCAACTGGGTGTCTTTTGTGCTGTTTATAATTACAATGCTGTGCAAAATGGCTGTTCTATTTGATATAATTTGTGATATATGAGGGTAACTTTCAAAGTAAATAGGTTTTTCAAAATCAGAATCAATTTAGATACTAGCCAACAACAGCAGAGACAGAAACATGGGACTGTGACTGACTCATATATCTAAAGTAAAAAATACATTTCTAAAATTAATGAGTACTTGAGTAGATGCCAATTTTGTTAGCTAATAGCTTTCTTTTCCTTTTTTGTTAACTCCACTGAGGAAAACCAAAACCACTGAATGACTTTCCTTTTGCAGATCATAATATGTAAGAAATTCCTATGCAACCTCTCCTTACTCTGATCAGAAAATTCCCTTCCCTTTTATAATACACCTCTACCTTTCTACTTCACTTTGCTCTTCTCTACAAATTAGTATCATGTTTCTATTAACTTCAGAATTCCTGAGCTGAACTTTTTTTCCTGCTCCCCCAGATAACTTTAATTTGTTCTCTTGCATTTTGCCTTTTAGTACTTCTATTCATAAACTAATCTTAAGGCCCTGGAGAATGACTTCCTTATTTGTCCTTTGAAGTGCTCCTCAAGTTTGACTGAAATACCATCTATTAAAATTATCCTTTTTCTGCTTCCTTCTGGTGAAAGAATTGCAAACTCACCAAACTCAGTAATCCCAGCCAAAGTTTGACTGCACTGTGGTTGCAGTCAAGTGCCCTAATATGTACAGCAGTTTAAAACATTTCATGAATGTCAATTTTATATAAAATCAGATGTAATGTCAAAGACACATTTTTTCCCAATGTCCTGTTTCTTTAAGTGCTGATATTCTGCTTTAGAACCAAAAAAGACCTAGCACATGCAGAGTGCTATGGTTGAAGTCAAAGTATTTTGAATTAGCCGTTTTCATTGAACTTTATTCAGCTTCATTGAGACATTTGTGATATTCATGAAATTCTTGGAATTGATTCAGTAGAATAAAACCATTGAAATTTACCCTAAAAATAAGACCTGATATGGAGCTTGTAAACATCTTGAAACCAAAATGTTGAATTTTCTGTTTGCTTAGTGTCTCACAATATATATTTAAACTTTTTAAAAAATGTTTTGGGTATTCATAATAAAAATGCTTCTTTGTAGCTCAAACTAAATTGAATTTCCATTCTCTCCTTTTCAAAATGTAATATTTTTTTTTCTGTTTTGCAAGAAATTTCCAAGTTGTTAGTATCCTTCCTAAGAGCTTTTGTGGTATGCTTTTGTGATTTGAAACATCCACTCTGAAAAAGAAGAGAT
>VYZX01019479.1:0-46645 GCA_013401335.1 Brachypteracias leptosomus
ATTAGCTGCTTGCAGCCCTGGTGTCCTGTATACCAAACCACGATCAAAAAATCCAAAGCCCTGTCGACGACACCAGTCCTGGAGCCATGAATTGACCCGATGGCTCTTCCTATATATTCCCTTGTCCATTGCTGATGTCAGAGGTATGGAAGAGAACACCACTTGAGCTCCTAATCCCTTTACCTGTTGCCCCAGCACCCTGAAATCTCTTTTAATTGTTTGTGAGCCCCTCATTGCTATGTCATCGCTACCCACCTGAAAGACCAGAATGGGTAATAATCTGAAGGACTCACAATGACAAGAGCTCCAGTAAATGCTGCCCTTTGTGAACTGATTGCTGGATGGTTTTGTTACTGGCAGTTACATCACGGATGGCCTTCTCCAGGGAACTGGAGTTAAAGTGAAGTGGTACAGGAGGCTGGAGGGAGTAGTGGGGCACCCCTCAGCACACCCTGTCCTGAATAGCAGTGGCATGGATGGTGGGGCAGCTGAGGGATGCTCGGAGGGGGCAAGGAGGGGTCTGGGAAGGAAAAGTATTAGCGTTTCTCATCACATATGTCACCAAAGGAGTGCAGTGGGGAGTGAGCTGTGCCTTCTCAGGAGGGTATGGTGGCTGTTATGGCTGTGGTGCAGCCATCCACATCTGGACCTGCTTCCAAGCCAAAATAACTCCCAGGGTAACAGTGCTTCACTTCCACCCTCCAAGACACTGGAAGCACTAGGTACATGCTGATCACTGATCTCATTAACAAACCCCACACTTTTTCTTCCCTAGCAGAGGAGTTTCTTTCCTATGATTTGATTATCCAATGATTTGATTACCTCTGTATGTTCAGGAACATCAAACATGTACAGAAATGTCCTTTTCAAAACAGCATTTCCTCCACTGTATTCTACTTTCCGTATATGTTTATAGGCTTTGCTAAACTCGAAACAACAGAAATTATCTCCTTGCACTAACCATCATGCCATCTGTTTATATCACTTGCCATTTTTAATCTTCAGGAATTACTGAGGAAGGTGGATGAGGTTTAATTTTTTTGTTTTATTATGCCCTTCAAAATTTAAGCAGTTCTGAATTTCCTGGATTTTCACTAGATTCTTGCTTTCTAATCCTTAAGTATAATGAACTCCCTTGCACTGCACCAAGGTGGTCATCATCCATGTCCTGTCACATCCCTTGTGTCCACGATGTGGCTGGAGGGGACAGGATGGGACAGGCTGGGATCCCAGATGCGTACTGTCCCCATAAGCCACCCTGCTCCTCCACTGTCCTCATCAGCTCAGCCACCCTGTAGAGCTCACAGTGGTGGCACCCACACTTTCACCTGGGACACTTCTGCTACTGGGAGTGCTGGCCTAGGGACCATCCATTGTTTCTACTTGCTTCCTCTCAGATCTACTTGAGCATCATTTTTCATATGTTTGCTACCACACTTTGCTCTTCCTTCACTGCTCTGCAGCTCCACAGTGCATCCCAATTTACTATATACATCTACAAATTCTAGATACCGTGCATTTGTTCTTTCTTTGTTTGTTTGTTTTCTTTCTGTTTTGCCCTTAAACCCAGTTTTGTCCAGGTCTGCATTGTTTTAACTGACCATGGATGAATTGTTTATAGCAGTGGGGTTCCAGTGCTGAGCCTGTGCTCCCTTTCTTGTCGCCCCATTTCTTATCAACCCATGCCTGTACTCCTCTACACCATACCCTTATCTCCATTTCTCAAGGCTGCTGATAGTATATCAGGTTTGTGTTTCTCTATGCTGTATCATTACATTACAGCTATAAATATCTCATTCTGCAGAGACTGGTGACTTGTTACTGCTAGCTATAAAGAGTTGGTTTTGTAACATAAAAGGATAAAAAAGTAAAACAAATTAGCAATAGACACCTGGTCAGTTAGAGAAACTGCTGTTACGTGTAATCCAAATAACAAAAAGTTGCAGGCAGGTCAAGAAAAGATCAGCCAGACCAGGGCTGACAAACCTCAACCCTGAAGCCCTGCACACTCAGTCCCAAGCTTATGTCCTGGTACTGGCAGTGGCAGTGCCATACTGCAGGATGACATGGTTATGTTCTCGTCTTAAGACCCCATATGTGATCCTTCCATTCTTTCAGTCACAGACATGTGGGCAAACAGAGCAAAGAGGAAGTCCAAGTCTGGTTAGGACCAGCAGCTTCACTGAGTCAGCCACTCACTCAAGGCATCAGAGTTCCAGCACAGACTGGTCTCCATCCCGCATCCACAGAAATGTGGAGCAGCAGTTTTTGGATACAAACAGACATGTGAGCAATCCTGACTGGGTGGCTCTGGCCAGAATCTGAGCTGCAGGCCTTGAAACCTGCCAGCTTAGCCAGGGTCTGAGCAGCAGGCCTTGAAACCTGCCAGCAGACCTTGGGGCCTGTTGATAGAACCACACAAAGGACAATGGACTATGTGTAGTAAAAGAAAGAAGTTGGCAGTGATGTAACAAGAAAGAAGATGCTGAAGAAGAAGCTAAGTGCTGAATCTGCGGTTCATGGACAGTGATGTTTGACCAATTGGGACTTGTTGTTCAGTGCTTGGACAAAGCTATTGTACCAATCAGAGTTATGCTTTAGATACATGATCAGTGCTAAGGTGTATATAACCAGCGAGCTTCGGGCTAATAAATTTGGCAATGCTTGGATTACATTAGTCCGTGTGGGTGTTGTCCATTGTGCCCCCGCACAGAAATCCATGGAAATTTTGGGGAAAAAAATGAGCTGTAACAGATCAAGCAGCCTTGGCCATGCATTGCTTGCTAAAAGATGAGAAACAACAGCCACTTGCATTTAATTCTACAGCCACCTTTTGTGACAGTTCCTTCCCCAGTACAAAGAGAGGCCAGTTAGCTGGAGTTCCTCTAGTCAGAACTTTGGTATTATCCATTTAAGGTTGCTCATTTTTTTGAGAAACTCTGATGCCCTCCTTAAAAAGATATGGCTGCCATCAGTGTATTGGGGGTTGTCTGAACACAGGCTGTTTTGATATGATATTAAAACTGTATTTTCCAGAAGGACCCAATCAGAATTGTGGAATTATTGAATCATAGAGTCATAGAATAGTTTGGGTTAGAAGATACGTTTAAAGGTCATCTAGTCCAACCTCCCTGCAGTGAGCAGGGATATTTTCGACTAGTTCAGGTTGGTCATAAATAATAGCCGAATAAATGAAACTTATTAATTGTAATATTTTTATTTGCTTCTTTGTAAAAAATCTGCTTGTTCCTGAAAACAGACCTGTAGGATCAGCATCTGCCTTAGAGGAACTGAAGGAAGGTGAGTAAAAATCAGAACTGACACAGTTTCTGGAGTCCTGGTTTGCAAACAAGAACATCAGAGAGCCTCGTATCTCAGAGGACAACTTTTCAAAGTTAGGACTATAAAGTAGCATGCTACTTCAGCTGAAACAAAGAATTTACAGCCCAGAAAGTGAACTTTACTCAATGAAGAACTCAGCTGTTGTCTCCAGGGGAATAAAGTCTGTTTCCAAATGAGGATTTATTCCCAGCTCCTCCCTTAACATGGGATTTCTTTTGCTATTTTTTGCGTTCCAGTAATGGAGCTGCTCAAAGGGAAGAAGATGCCATATAAACCGATCATTTGCTGTCATCTAGTGGTAACATTTGTTTTAGCAACTCTTTCTTAGCTCTGCAACAATCAGTTTTCTCCAAGGAAACTCTATATCTGATTTGGCTTTATGCTCTTTCCCAGGTAGTAAAAGAGAGGATTCATAAAGAATAAAAAGCCTGTATCCTTTTACTGATGGTTCAGTCTAAAATCATAGTGAGATTTTTTTTTGTCCTGCCAAATGCTTTCCTTGTTCTTCTAAAACTAAGAGAATTTTGACTTCATTTTTCTGATGAAGAACCTTACTGACATCATTGCAAGATTGAATGATGATGTCAAAGGTGGCTAAGAAGATAAGCTTTATCTTTCCACCCCCATCACCATAGGGATAACTTTACTGATCTTCTTCAAACCCAGTGGCCTGTTATCTTTATTGTTAATTTTGTTTCTACAGGTATTCTTGGTGCTACAGAATGGAGAGTAATGCATGAAATCTTGAGGTTTCATTCATGTCTGTAATACATTATGCACAATGTGCTGAATTTTAGCTCTGTAGATATCAATAAAGCTGCATCACTTTATACTCTTTGAGGAACTGTCAAGACACCCCTGCTTTGCATCCCATAAAGGCAGTTACACTGATGGCTGTTAGATGGCACATTCCTTGGACAGGACCATCCAGTAACACAGCAGAAACCCAGGAAAACCATGAATGTTAAAACTGGGATGCTGTATTCTGTTCAAGGTCTGGCATGCAGGAAAGGACGCTTGCAGCACTGCTGGAAAAAAGTAGGATGGATGAGAAATGAGGCTAAGTCATAATACACCCTTAAGAGGTAACACTAATTAAAAATGATGTGAGGTCCACAAAGACACACTTCCAAGTTTATGCAAACCTATTCTTAACTGTGTTACAACTGTGCATTTTAAAGGAGAAAGTTAAATTGTATGTTTTCAAGTATGAATCCAGCCCGTTCCACTTGAATGTGATCATAGAAAGGCTGAAAGACAAGCTTGTAAACTTTGGACCAAGATCAACCCAGAAGAATTATTTTGTGTTAAGGCAGATATAGCTCCAACACTGAAGAAAAGCTGAAAATAAAGGTGCAGAAATCCCAGGAAACTACCACTTTGGTAGGATGTTTTCTGGTTAATCATGTGGCCATGGGAGAGGCTGGAAGGAACATGGTGTCATTGACATAATCTGACTCACAGTAAAACCCAACAGGCAAAAGCCAACAAGAGCAAGTCAAACCAGCACTCTTGGCAAAAGTGGTATGTAGAAACAGCCCTCCACTTCTGTGCAAGGGGAGCCTCCTGGGGAAAAGAACTTCTAGTTCTAGAGCAGAAAATAAAATGTCATGTTACTTCTTTAAGCATTGTGGTCTAAATAAGCCAGCTCCACAATAGATTAATTTCTGCAGTCCCAGGGATGTCAACCCAGATGTGAACTGCAGGTATAAATAGATACAGTAACTCTATGTCTCTGACAACTTTAAGGAAATGCCCCACTCAATGCCTGCAAATGATAAACTTTATTTTAGCTAACTTCTGTTGCAACTGCCAAGTACAGCTACTGTCATTTTCCAGAGTGCATCAAATTTTTGTTTCACTTTCACAGAATCTAAATAAGAAAATCCGATTTTATCCTAGGTTTACCTGAGGCCAGAATAAAGGTCAGGCAAGACCAGGAGCAGAAGACACACTGAAGACTGAAAGGCTAGTTTGTCCAACTACAAGTGCCCAAAGACATACATCCAATTGGATATCTCTGGTAAAGTGCCCTTCCTGGCTTGCAGGTAGTGAGAACTGAGAGCCAACTTCTCAGAGATGAGCCAGAGGGCATGGAAGGTTATGAAAGGGAAAAATGATTCAAACTTTGATTCATTTGGACTTTCCTCAAGTGCAGTCTTTAAGATAGACCAGACATGCCCACAGAAGGAGGCGCTGCTCGACCACTTTCCACATTGCCGGTGGCACCTGCAGTTGGCTGATGTTCTCAGATGCACATCAGAACTCGGATGCAGATACCTTGAGGCATCTTGAAATTATATGTTTGACTCATTTTGTCTGATTTTTTTTTTCTGGATCTTAAAGTCAACAGTTCTTTCTGGATTGTTTTTATCAATTCAAAGTACTGCTTTTATATCTGTATAACTTCATTGGTGGCCAAAAAACCAAGCCACGATATATTACTCTAAGAAATTTTTCTTCTTTTCATCAGCTATAGTTAGAAGATAAAGTAAGTTTCCTGGCAAAATCAGTTTGTCAGCTAGAATTTAGAGTATGTATTAATTATGTGTAATTAATTACTTATAATTAATACATGCCTGTAAATATGTGCCCAAAATTAATACATTACCAAAAATTAATATATGCTTGTAAAATTATCTGAACCTCGACATGAGAGTGGAACTCTTAAAAATTAAGACAAAAATCCCAAGTTCTTTGTCCTGTAGTATTCCTCCAAATGGCAGGGCCAGAAATATCAGGGAGTGAAATTAACAATGTCTTTTTCAGTGGGTGCAAAAATAAACAAAGTATATCTTTAAGCAGCTATGCAAAGTGATCAAAACCATGATATTTACACTTATTAAGGAATTTCTGGAATTCTGTCTGGAACCCTTGCTTAAGAAATGGGTCTTCTAAATCCCTAGGTGTCAAAGTGCTTTCTAAAAGGTCAGTGAACTTGGTTGGTGAACAGAGAGACTTAAACATATTGTGACTTCCCAGAAAACTGGTATTAAAATCCTGCCCCTCATCCCGATTCCAAGGAGCTGTATTTCCATACTGCTTTCTTCTGCCATTTCTGGTGTATTCCTGAATAGTTTTAGCCTTGAGTTCTTGTCAGAGACATTGTGTTTCAGAGGAGGAGTGATGACGGTTTGCTTTTCCTACCTTGATATATTGTTGTAGAAGCTGGTATATATAAGACAAGAAATCACAGTACCAAACTGTACATTGAGTGTGTATTTTCCTTCAGAAGTGTTTATTATCAGAAGGGTGTTAGGGGAACATTTTCTGCTCTGTGTTTTCAAACATTGCATAAGCTTTGACTCAGTGTTAAAAATCCTGGGCATTTTAAATTGATGGACAGTAGACCTGCATTATAAATTTGGTCTCTGCTCCACATGCCAATCTGTTAGTACAGCAAGAAAACCAGCATTTGCTCTGTTACATTTGCTACCCTTTATCCCCGGAAGCTGGTAGATAGATAGCCAGGATGTATTTGAGAATGTGTGTTTCACATCTGTATTATCATTGCCCAACTCCTAGGATCAAACCATTATGTCTCAGCTGAGATTTTTGTTTTACTCAGTAATTTCACCACTGAAAAGAGTGAACACCATAGAGAACATGCTAGCTTGTAAGGAGTGGACTTTAGACCATGAAATAATTTGTCTGGCAGTTTCTGCAGTGCACAAGTGAGTGATCATGTGGAAGAGGCAGTATCCGTAAGGTGTGTTTTGTCATAGTTATAGAAGATGATTATCATCTGAGCATTACAACCTGGATGGCCTAATCCTGTGTCACTCTCACTGGATGCAGTGGGAGTGCATATTTCTCATACCTCTGAAAATCAGACCTGAAATCTGCAGGTCTGCACCAGTAGGACTGGTTTGTAGGTTGTGTTTTATTCTTGCCTATCATGTGCCAGAATGCCAATCATATGGATAAAGTTTCCACTCTTAACTCATGACATAATGGGTAAATAGCCATAAATGGAAATGTAAGGCCTCCACAGCATATACAGAGTAAGCTCCTGCTAAATCAGGCCTTGACGACATGGTGCTTACTTGGCAGTTCAAACAGCTTCTTAAACAGACTATTTCTATCTCCATCACATAGTCTAGCAACACTGTGGAGACTGCACACTTAATTTTACAGATAGTGAGTTTAATTAACTTCTTTGCAGTTAGAAAAAAAGTATACATCTCTTGTCAGTGGGCAAAACAAAGGGTGTGAAGCATCCTTCCCCATTCAGCACTTCCACACACAGCTCCTGCTGGACTCACAGAGTCTGTCACTTCCTAAGCAGGAGTTTAATTAGTTAATTACAAAATGCTAATATTTGAGAATATTAGTGTTTTAGATGGCTTAAGTATATCTCCAGATTTTGTGAAGAACTCACATGGGATCCATGTCAGACATCATTGGTTTTTTGGGATTACATCTCTGCTACATTCATTCTAGGAGTTAGCCATATTGAAGCACATTTATGGGGTAGCAGGAGGGAATCATACTGCAGAGTGTCCTCTCCAGCTGCCTTCTCCTACCACAAGAGAGGAGGCCACTACACTGTACAGCTCTTTCCTTTTCCTAGGCTTTCTCTTCTTCATCCCCATCATAGCTGGAATCTCCATCACCCTGGAATCATATTACTTCCCAATCTGTACTTAATTAAATGACAGCAACAAACACTAATGCATGTGCTGACAGTTCATCATTCTATCTTGAACTTCCTGGTGTTAATTTATTTTTAATTCCCACACAGGAAAAAAACAATCTTACATCTGTACATAAATCCCAACATGAACTGAAGTGAAAAATACAGACTCTTTTTCCCAGAAGATGCCATCTGCAGATGTCTTAAGTCGTAATATTAGCGACTAGTATGTGCCCAAAGAATTGTACAAATCTTACAGCTTATTTGAATGATTGAATCTAGCAGCTGTTAAGCAAGGGTTACCGAACAATACTGGGAAAAACTTGAATCAGATATTACTTACAGGCCTTTTCTCAATGCAGCATGTATTCCATCCCTTGTTCCCCTCTGCACCAACCTAGACAGGCTGCCTAGTAAGAAGCTGTAATTTGTGCAGAAGCATATCCCCTACATCCTGGACTTCAGACATCCAGCAAAAGCTGTTGCATAGCAGTGCCTGTTTTGGTCTACACAGCCATTTAGCAAACCTAGTGTGTAGAGTAAGACTTTAACACATCCGCTGTTATTTTCCTTATTCTACAGGTGACAGATCTAAGAAAGCTGTGCTCTTGCATAGTGAGGTGACATCCTCAGAGGAGAAGCATTGCACCCTCCTTGCAGGAACGGAGAGAGGGCTTACTTTGAGTCCCAGGAATTGCACTTTGTTTCCTCTCCCGTGCTGGTGAGTCACATTCCAAGCTGCTGTTAAGGCGATAGAAGAATTAAAGTGTCAGCTGCTTCCCTTACTTGTTCCAGTCCTGGCAGCAGAGGCTAGACTGGCAATGGAGCTGTTGAACTAACTGGCAGGACTAGAGCAGAGACAAAGACAGTTGCTTGGGTCCATGGTCAGAATCTGCTTCTTCCACACATTGTCAAGAATCATCACATGATGGATCTATTATTCATATCCTTGTGTAACACCTTATGGCCTAGCATTCAATGCGCTTGCCTGAGTATTTCTATGTAATTACTTGTTGAAAACAAGAAAGATAGGGATGATCTGTCAGTAACACTGAAAAATGAAAAAATGCAGGTGATTCAGAGTTATGCAAAGCACTAAATTGAGTAGGCATACTGTTAGAGTTTTGAAATTGATATTTATCTTTATTTTCTCCGCTATGTGCAGAACTATTTGAAAAACCTTTCTGCAACTGAGTCTTTGAGCATTTTGGGGGATGCTTGTTTTACAAAACTTGCTTTCTCTGTTAGTTTACTGACTGGTGATCTTCCTCCCTCCCTTTCTTAACCTCTTTTGTCCTTCCGTATTTCTCCTGATTTGATGGATAGTAACAGGCAATTTTGTAAGTCAGACCTGATTTATACAACATCACTTGTTGCTGACATATGAGTACATCAGGTGACAATTACAGGAATTATATTTTCAGGGAATATTCCCATTTGGTTTTGTAAATCAATTTGTGAGTAAGTTTGTGTGAAAATGTTCCTTAGAACAACTGCCTTGTTTCACACTAATTAGAGACTTACAGCTGTAGTGAAATATAGCCTTTTCTGGTGATTAGGTATAATTACCAGAAAACAACCTCACTGAGTTGTGGTATCCACCAGATCATAAATACTACTTCTCAAAAAAGCTCTGCTACAGGAGAATTAATTTTCCTATAAGAGTATGAAACACACTTTCTCTGCCTTTTCTAAACATTATAGCAAAGCTTACATAGAAAAGCTTTAATTTGCGAACTGAAAGACAAGGCAGATCAGGTCAGTCAAAATATCTAAAAAAATTTCAATTTTATTTTCCCTTTTATTTTATTTAACTCCTAAATATTGTACATTTTTGAAACAAAGTCTTTGCAAGTCAAGGAAAACAAAGTATTCACAAGTATGAAATGCCTCAGTTGGAAGCACCGCGTTTTAAAACTACTTCTGCTTTTATTAGCAAAACAATATATTAATTCAAATTAGCCATTTTACTTCAGCAGTTTTGATAAGCTGACATTTTATTTTTAGAATATTTTTGCCAAATGTTTTTTCAATAGCTGAAGTTCACAATCTTCATCTTATAGTAACGCTACTGTGTCTTACTATACCGAGTGTTATTCAGTTCAGTGACAGAGTAAGATTTTTAACTGCAAAATATGGCACTGTGGGGAATGGCTGAATCAATTTTGAGTATCCACATCTCTATCACAAACATATATTGTATGAAATAACAGTAAAAATATGTTTCTGTCTAAAACTCGGATATTATACTAGTGCTGAACTGTGAATTTAGTAGTGCAACTGAAGGAGCAAAACTTGCTTAGTTATGGCGCTGGTACAGTTCTGCCAAACATTTGTAAGCCAGTACAAGATTTTTCCTTAACAGAAAGGAAGCTTCAGGTCCACAGCGATTTTTTGCATATTAGAATCAAATATAGGGGCTGGGCTTCCATAATCTACCTTTCAGAAGATCCATTAGTAGTTGCTGCCATCTTGCAGGTGAGGGGACCCTTTTGGTCACCAGGTCAACTGAACTAGAACGAATGAGGGCTTCTGTTGCTGTGGGACAGATTCCTTTCCTCCCAGTCAACACAGACAACAACCCAATGCCCAGTTCAGTGCATGAAAAAATTTGACTTAAAAGAACAAAGCCACCATACAATACTGGTAAAAAAAAAGCTGAGGAAACACAAAAACTATGTCTCTTAAAGTAATTAACATTGCCTCAGTCAATTGCTCAAGACAGATGACTTATGGTAAACATCTTAAGGCTCAGGAATTAAAAAGCTTTAAGAATCAAAGGGTTGAAAATGTTCCTGAACTAGATAGCATACGTCAAACCAAGCATGCAAAACTGGCAGTCAGAAAGCTAATTGTTTTGCTTGGAAATGGAACAAATTTAACACGTATCCTGTCACTCCATTAAGGTGTTCTTTATTTCAACAACCTTTTAAAAACTAACTCACGAGAGGCTATGGTAATACTATGAATATATTTAGCTCTTGGTTTTGGAGAAGGCATTCCAGGCTTTTAATATCATGCCATGTTGGTAATTATTCCTTTGTTAGAGATATATAGCTGTAATCATTTAGTGCACTGCAATATTGGCCATTTACAGAGACCTCCACTTTTCAATGATATCTGCTAAAAGCAGAACTGCTTGTGGGACTTGCGTTACTATAAAAGAGAATTCAAAGTGCTTCTCCATGTATAAATGTAGCAACATAATGCTAATCCAGGTACTGGAAAATTGAAGCATTTATTAAAAATGGTAAAGAATTATTCTTTTTTTCAGCTTTTCTACTGGAACATTCAGGCTTTTTCATGCACTGCTACAGTGAAGGCTAATAAAAGTTTTTGTTTGCTTGTTTGTTTTGTTTTGTTTTCAAACCAAACCTGAACTTCTCATGAAATAGCATGACTTTGGGAATCCGAGTTTTGTAAAGTATTACAGGAACCACAAAAAGGGGTCACACAAACTTTTGCTTGGACTTATCTCAAGCAGAGCTTGAGTTTGAACTAAAAAATTTACAGTGCTCTTCACAACTCATTACATTCCTGGTACAGCCATTGTCAAGGTGATGCTTGAAAAGAGTGCAAAATACACTTTTTCTTTATTCTTCAGCATTGTTTATATAAATGATATACACCTTTGGAAAATTGTCACTGATTGTCTCTTTTAAATACATGTTCTGAGAATGCCAGTGTTTGGAGTTTTAAAAATTGATTCAAAGTGATAGGTTTTCTTCCAAATGCTGAACCCATTTCCCCTATCCATATGAAGAATGCAGTCAATTCTTTATTTCAAAGACTAATATGTTGTTTCTTACTTTGGTTATATGTTTTCCTTTATTCAGCATTTGGAACTTATCATCTGTTCTTTTTAATACTTGCGACCTTTGTTGCTGTTTCCTTGTTGGATTCTTGCTGTGGCATCAGTTACCTGATTTCATTTCAGCTCTCACTAATGTGGACTATATGTTGTGACTTCATTACTGGCAGCGCACAAAATTATTCACGGTGTAACAACCTCATCTATAGCTGTGCCTTGTTTACATTTCCATACTGTAGAACATTTCCTTTTGCTACTCAAAATGCATTTGAATCAGTATAGGAAGCCACAAATGTGACTACAGACTAGGAGGTCTAAAAGAAGAGAAAGAAGGTATTAGTGCTTCTCTGCATCTGCTCTGACCCTCTGATAGAGTATATAGGTGTTCCTTCAACAGAGCTAGAATTCTTATATCTGCTTCATTGTATTTAAATTAAATCAAATTAAACTGTTGTGACTTGCTTACTGTAGCAGGTATAGTGTTCTGTTGTGAAGGCAGCAGTCACTGCCAATGGGACAAATGAGTAGCAGGCAATGGTATCTTAAACCATCAAACTTCTATCTACTATGAACCACTAAGAGTCTGCAGAGGAAGGGCTCAAAACCACGACTGAGTTCCTCTGGTTACCATTCGTCGGGTGACTCTGACTGACTCTTAATGAGGTCTTAGTCTATGTAACAGCCAAAAGCATTTTACCCTGTTTTCCTGGCCGCCTCCTGTCGTGCAGATGACCTGTTGTCCTGTTGAGCCATGACACTCCATCGTGCTTCTAAGCAGTTCATGAGCAGACCCCTTTATAGAGTCCTGAAGAACACCTTACAAAATCATTTTTGTCTGCTCAGGTGCAAGTGTGCATCAGGCACGAGGATAGCATCTAGGTTACATGACTGTTTTTTCCAAGTCTCCAGCCAACACTGTTGTCCCAGCAAAATGTTGCTTGGGCCCAGTGTGAAACAAGCATTTGGATGGAAAGTTTCAGCTGATGTTTGACAGTCATAGGCATCTGTAAACACAGCCTTTGTACTGGGAAATGTCAGGCAGCTTCGCAACTGCCAGCGCCACCACCTCCGCATTTAATTTAAGCAGAATGAACATATATGTCAATGAAGTCAACCTCATCACATCTGTATGAAATACCTTACAGTTTTTCAAAGGGAAACAGACCTTCAGAGGGTTTCTCGGCCTTACAGGGGGTAAGTCTGGACAGAAATCAGCAGCATCAGCTATCCTACAATCAGACCGGACCCTTCCTGGAGTACTTAGCTCCTGCTGTGAAAAAATCAAAACCCAAACCTTCTGTAAGCTTGCTTTCTAGCAACTTTTAGCTTGCTTTCAAGCAATACAGTAAAAAAAGAGAAACAAAATCGATTCCCCTCGCTTATCGTTCAGTAGTGAAGGAACTTGTTCACTCCTTAATTGCCCGTCCTTCTGTTTTCTTGCCTGCCGAACGGGACAGTGCTTCCCAGTACCTCCCGGCCGTGCTTCCCCTCTCCGCCCAGGCGCTGCCGCTGCCCCCGGCTGAGAGGTGCTGCCGCAGGGGACGCAGGGCCGGCCGGCTGCACCCCGCGCTGCCCCGAGCTGCGGGACGCCCGGGTCACGGCGGCAGCGGCGGGGCCAGCTCCGGCGCTGACAGAGCGTGATCCCCCCGCGCAAGTGCTCCGTGCTTGCTCGGCCCTGCCTCTGCCTCCGGTTACATCCCTGGCAGGGGACCGCGGCGCTCGGCGTCGCTCTCCAGGGTTATTTTCGTCTGGGCCGGGCCGGGCCGCATGCTGGCGGCAGCGGTCCGGCAGCGCCAGAGCGTCCTTGCCGGGCGGCGAGGCGCCGGCGGAGGCTGCGCCG
The DNA here is from genome assembly GCA_013401335.1 of Brachypteracias leptosomus. Lineage (NCBI taxonomy): Eukaryota > Metazoa > Chordata > Aves > Coraciiformes > Brachypteraciidae > Brachypteracias > Brachypteracias leptosomus. The sequence goes on from VYZX01019479.1 coordinate 13,630, forward strand.
GGCGGGGCAGGGGTGGCGNTCCGCGGGGGCCGGCCGTGGAGGAACCCGGCCCCGCGCCGGCCGCGGCAAGGGCACGCCTCTCGGCTCCCCTCTGCTGGCCGGGCAGCCTGTGTGAGGGGCCGCCGGTCCCCAACGGAGCCTCAGCCGGGCGGGCCGCCGCCATGGAGAGGACCCCCATCCCGGTGCTGACGGTGCAGACGGCGCCCTACGAGGACCAGAGGCCGACGGGCGGCGGGGGCCTGCGGCGGCCCACGGTGGTCTTCGAGAGCCAGCGCAACTACCTGCCCAACTTCGTGCAGAGCCTGCTCTCCTCCGTCGACCTCCGCGACCGCCAGGGCTGCACCATGGTGGTGGGCAGCGACGGCAGGTACTTCAGCAAGACGGCCATCGAGATCGTCGTCCAGATGGCCGCGGCTAACGGGGTAAGCGACCCCCTCGCCCTCACGCTGCCTCTCGGGGTAGCCCTCCTGCTCACCGGTGCTGCCGGGCCCCCTTCGCCGCCCCCGGCCCCCTTCGCCGCCTCGCCGCGGGGTCCGCGCCCTGACCGTCCCGGCTCCGCCCCGCGTTGAGGAGCACGGAGCAGCCCCGTAGGAGACAGCAGTGGCAAATACCTCTATGATCAGATGGGTTACAGCTTTTCTTGTGCAGTTTTGAAAACAGGAAAGAAACTCGGGAAGAAAGTTGATGTCTTCTGATAGATACCCGCACATTTGTGTGTCAGTATTATGGAAAGCTGGAGATACCAGCTAGTGTAGGCTTGCAATTTCTACTTCAATGTGGAGTTGAAACTGCTGTCTCTCATTATGGTGGCTAAATCGATTCTCCAGATCTGGCAAAAGAAGTAATATAATTTTACAGGATTTTGTTTTGGTTGTGAAGTTACTTCTTAAAATTTTTTTTCAAAAGCTCTGTTCTTCAAATGCTGCCCTGTTTTGTAACCAGGAGGTCGAGTCTCCATATGTGTCTGAATTTCACCTGCTGTTTTACTTTCACATACAAGCTATACAGATTAGCTAGCCTGGTATAAGTAATGAGTATTTTAAATTTATTTCTAAAACATGTTCTCACCTTGCTGATACTATGAAGCAGACGCTGGGTGATACCTGAGATTTCAGAGAGACTGTCTGGCTGTGCTACCTATGGGCTAGCTTTTGCAAACTCGCCATTCACATAGGTGCTTGGGAGAGGCCAGGGCTTATGTGGCCCAGGGTGTTAGGGGAACACTGTTGAGGGGGACACTGATGAAAGTGAGGACACTGGTGAGAGTAACACAGTGGTGTTTCATCCACAGCAGCATGGAGCAAGCATGCAGGGAGCCAGTGCAGAGCAGTGGGAGCTGGCTAGTGTGTGGGGTGTTGTGAGGAAGGTAGGATGAGGTCCTGAGGAGTGCTGCTCCCTAGCCCCTTGCCCCACGTAGGTCGGTGGAGAAAGCCTCACCACTGGGATTGTGCCTGTTGACCAGGGGAGATAAAGCGCAGCAACAGCTAAAGCAAGAGCCCTGCAGCAAGAGCTGCCCTGCCAAGGCAGAGGTCCTTGCCTGCCCTTGCATGATGGTAGGAGCTACAGAGAGGGTAGACAAGAAGTTCAGCGTTTAGAAGACCTTAAGGGTTTAGGGACTTGTCAGACAGGTTATGCTGTATTCAGGACTCCTTGAAGAATTTTTCCTGTCATCTTGCCTCCTTCCTACTCCTTCTGTCACCTTCCCCATTTTGCTCTGTTTCCCCTGAAGATCAGGTCTTTTTGACCTGAGATTTCCAGTTTGACATATTCCTGGCACCTTGCTTGTAAGAGTACTTCCACTTTCTTAAGTTACTGCAAGTTTCTTGGAAACATGCTTTCTCCCTGGTGTTTTCTGAAACCAGAACCCAAGCTTTTTTTCTCACAGTTTCCAAGTGTCAGGCATGATGCTCTTACTTATGACCTAGTCTTCAGAAATTCAGCAGGTCAGCTGCTGGGGTGCTACTGATACTGAAAAGACTTCCTGTTTCCATGTGCTAATGCTTCATCCACTCTCCACCATCCTCACCTTGCTCACCATCACCCGTTTCTCTCAAGCACACTGTCAATGCATAAGCCTCACATTTACTTAGTGAATATGGTTTGTATGTCTTATTCCTTGGCTGTTAAATTACATCTGCAGGGAAAATACCTGAACCTCTCTGAAGGCATTAGTGCTGTGCTATGTAAGTAGGGGGAGAGGAAGGGAATACTCCTGAAGGCAAACATCTCTCCCTTTGGATGAGGTTAATGTCATTAGAAGGCATGTAGCCAGTATTACAAGGAAAGCTGGCATTGGCAGGATCGGATGAAATGTGTGGAAGCCTCAAAGCTGCATTCAAAACCTTTAGCTGCCCCAGGGTGCCCGGAGAGGGGCATCCATGTAGTGCTGATAAACTGGACTTGAATCTCTTTCCTGGAAGACACATACCGAGTGTTAGGGTTCATTGTGCCTGCTGAGTACAAAAATAAAAGGGATTTTCTATTATCAACTGTAAATGTATTGCCCTTTTGAGTTGCTAGGTTCCCCTTGTTCTAATCTGGTGACTCACCCCACATTCCCCCTGTGTTTACAGCCTAGCACTCTTGGCATAGGTCCCAGTACAAGGAGTGAGTTGAGGCCCCCTGCCCGGTCAGCTGCCAATCCTTGGCCTGCCTTCTTCTCATCTTCAGTTCCTCTGGCTCCTGCCCTCCAGCTTGGGGTTGCAGGTACACGCTCCACAGCCATAGCTTGCATAGGCTTCCACTGGCGGCAACAGCTACAGGCTGGTCCATGCTGTGCAGCTGTAGTAAGCACATGCTGAACCAGATCTTTCTGTTCAGAGCTGAAGGCAACTAACCAAGGTCACTTGTTGATGGGTCACACAGCTCAGGCTGGAGCAAACACATTTGGGTAAGGGACTGCATATTGTGGAAGGATGAGGGAGTGTGAGGAAGGCTAGACAGAGATCCTGTACCACTCTGAGTTGCAACAAGCAGTTTTGCGAAGTGGAGTGATGGGAGAGTATCTGAGACTCTATTTTCCTTTTCACCTGTGTCCTGTCAGTAGTATCTTGTATCCTTGTATCTTAATGTCTGGAAGAACTGAGGTGAAAGGCTCCTCAAATTGAGACAATACTTAAAACACTACAAATTAGTGCAAGTATTCCATTAGAGTTGTCGAATGGATGTGGTATCTAATTTTTGATTCAAAGTTTAGGATAGGTTTAAATGGGAAGCTGCCATGTGTGAGTCTCAGTGGCAGATCAGAAGCTGATGATCATGCTATGAACATGGAAAGCCATAGCAACATCCTAGAGAGATCGTGGAGTGTTGCTAGTAATGCTGTAGAAGTTTGAGATGTCAGAGAGCGTTCCAGTTGTCTTCTTTATAATACCATGTTTTTTTTATTTTCTGTGGACAGCCATGCAAATCTTGCCCTCCCTCCCTGGACCTGTGATTGATGTATTTGCTTCTAAGTCCAGTGTGGTGCTCAGTCATCTTTAGGATACCATAGTAAAAAATAGAAAGACGCAGCCTGATGCAGTCTGGAATATAATCTACTTGCTTCATGTTCTTTCAAGTTCAATTGACTGAGGCATGTGAGAGATTACTGGGAAAAATAATTTTAAAAAGCATTAAGTGACTCCATGATACTCAACTGAATCGTCTGAAAATGCACAGCTGCAAGTGGTAATATTGCATAAAATTGTTCTTATGTAGTACTTGTTAGAGTGACTATTCTTTCAGCTGTAACAGTTTGCTGAGGATCATGGTCTTTGTTTCTGTTGTTGCTACTAAAAGCAGAATGACAAAATAGAAGGTGGTGTAGGGGCACAGTATTAGAAAAGATATTACATGCCTGTGATCTTGTAGCTGCGCAAGCTTTTGAATTCCAAAGATAATCTTTCCATGCTATGAACCTGTCCAAGATTTTCAGAAGGATATTGCTGGAACTTTAATTGTGAGTCAGTACAAGGACATTATTTGGTTACTGGTTTAGCCCAGAATGTGAGAAGTCTGTAAACCTGGGTGTTCATTGCTTAAAATTAATTAAGTGACAGTTTACTATTTGGTTCAGAGATGAAATGAACAGCTTCTGGGCCAAGAGGGGATGAGGTTGTGCATTCTTGCCACTGAAATGAAGAGAGCAGAGGAAGTTAAGCAGCATGTGTACACTTCTAAGGTCTGTACTGTCCTCAGGGAGTTCTGAAAAAGCACTGAAGACCTTCACATAAGGTGAAGCTCTTTGCATTAGTTACTGCAAATAAAATATATGCATCATTCTTTCAACATCCTTAATTTAGAAAACTAAAATTGCATATACTAAGTAGTATAGATATTAGTATAATAAAAAGTATTTTTAAGTAGTATAGAAACAATAGTGTTGTGACAAATGCTGAAGGCAAGGCAAATTACTCCTGTTTGTATTAATATTGAGCATCCAGGTAGATGGGAAAACAGTTGGGTAAAATCTACTGAAATGGAAAAAAAAAAAAAAAAAAAAATAGGGTGAAGAGATAGTGCCAGGTAATTTTTGCATTCTGAATAATCTAAGTATTCTACTGACTTTAAAAAACCAGTTTTGATGTACATGAAGGCAAAAATCTAAACTCCTCTAGTTTAGATTTAGAAATACAGAGAACATGTGCTTATGATAAGCCTATATGCAAGTATAAATGGGTTTTTTTATGCTTGAGCACCTCAAGATAGATTCAATGTTGTTGTTTTCAGGCATTTTGCAAAATGTGATTCCTGTCATCTTCCTTTTGCTTACATGGGTACACAATACTGTTTTATGAGCTGGCACCCGTTTCTGACAGCTGTATTTAGAAGATTGAGTCATTGTTCTAGCTTTCTACATGCTTCATAGTTTAAAAAAGAGAGAGACAATACTCAAAACAAACATTTTCAGTATTCATTTTCATCATGCTTTTCTTTCCATAACACAGGTACATGAGTAAACTGTAGTATAGACTGGAAGAGAGTTTGTTAAAGTCTATTTCCCAATGTTCTGTGTTTTTTCTAATGCTTCAGTACAATTGGCATTAGTGATTAAATAACAGCATAAATGTAACTGTCTTAGAAGACATAGCATGTTGTCCAAAAGCTGCTTCATGGACTGAGAAGGAGCCATAAAAGGACATGCTCAAATTCAGAACCATTTGAAAAAAATCTGTATTTCTCTTTAAAATTATTTACATGGCACTGATTTAAATAAAACAGTAAATTATATAGCTAATGAAAAGTTTTCCTTCTTGGTCTTGATTCTAAAAGTGTGTCAAAGCATGTGCTAGAGCTTCTAGTGGTTTCAGTGCCTCTCCTGATGGATTGAGTTTTACCATACACATTTTCTGAGGTAAAAATGTCTGTCAGTGTTTCACCCACAACAACTGGAAATGCTTCTGCTTTAAAAAGAAAAAAAAAGAAAAAGTCTTCCTTGTTCCACAATGTAGGAATTGCATTTCTGTGGTAACAAGTAGGGTTGTATAGAAAGTATTTTTGAAGTAGTTTAGTATTAAAAACAAGCGAATGAATGAAATGTAAATTTAGTTTTTGGAGATTTAAAAGAGTTTTAAAAGATGGGAAGAGTATTACATAAATGTGAAGAGATCTGATGAGTAAGATAAGAGAGGTGCCAATTTTGTTTTGTACTCAGTGAAATAAGATTAAATCAGCTGCTTCATTTGGCCTGGAGCTGGTGTGGAGGAAATATACCTTTGTTGTTGCTCCTAAGATCTGTAACTTATGATGAATGGAGAGATTTACAAATATATGTGTTGTAAATTACTGCTTAGTTTTACCTTCAGGGAGAAGCAAGACTGGGAAGGCAAGAGAGCATAAAGTCAGAAAGTGACACAGAGTCTCACCAAAAAACGTTATCACAATGCACAAGCATATTTATGTGTTCTTCAAGGAAAACTGTATTCACTGGTATATTTTGTTCTACAAATAATCAAAGATATTTATGTTATATTTAGCATCAGGTTCTATAATAAGGAAGATGGTATCGCTCTTAATCATTAGTTGTAGGTTAATGAAACTGTATTGTTAAGCTTAAGTAGGAAATAAAATGTTCAATACCACTGAAGTGAGGTTCAGCTGTGTGTATGTGTAACTCCCTATACATTCCACCCTCACAAACTGACCATGTCAGTGGAAGTGTTGATTTAAAATAGTTTGTTGAAACAGAAAATATGGATTCTGCTGATTTTTTTTTTTCTCTTGGAAAGGATAGTTGTTTTCCCTGAAAGATATTTTCATTATAGTAGAAAATGAGATAGAACATTTTTTGTAACTTTTTTTTTCGTTCAGAATTGTTCCAACCTGGAAGAAAAAAAAAAAAGAGTGTGAAGCAAAACATTTTCACAATAGTAGCAAGAGCAAGTCAAATGAACCTTGAAGATTTTCCATAAACTGTACTTAAAATTTTGATAGCTTTCCTGTTTTATAGCAACAATCCATAGGCCTCAAAATGATCTTCAAAAACTGTGAAAAGGGAACAAGGTAGACAAACAATCATCCTAACATCAGATCTTGTGGTATAAATCCTGGTTAATAGAATGTGTTGTTCTGCACATTTTTTTTAAATTTGAAAACAGATCTTGTAATTCTTAGTGACATGGAAAGTGCTAACCATAGTTCTTGCTTTGTGAGGGTTAGCAAGAAGGTAACTTGTGCTTACTTTAGAAGCTGATCATTTCAATGTAGAATTATTTATTTTTTTATTAAAAATGGTTCAAAAAACCAGGCTATTAATCCTTTGCTTTTCTGAAGTTGTATGTAACTGCACTTCTAAATAGCTGTTAAGGGTCTCACACAAGGGCTGGACCAAAAGGAGGTCATCTCTGTGTGAAGGAGGCCATCTCTGTGTGAATGAGGCCATCTCTGTGTGAAGGAGGCAGGTAGTGACACCTTTATAGAAAGGAGGCAAGTAGTGACACCTCCGTGCTGTTGCTTTGCCACACAGACAACAGAACTATCAAATCTCCCTCAAACTAGAGAAGGAAATCTGAGGCTGAACTCCCACTCTGCTTTTAGATGGGAAAGGATTCAGTATTCTCCCTCTCTCCACCTTCCCAAACTGGAACTCTTTGATATTTATTTGTGAATACATTTCTGGTTGGCTCCTGGATTATTTATGGTGAGCTGAAACTGGAGTATCTGTGTAGGGGATGAAGGCAAGATTTTGAAATTGGAACCTTGCAGTGAAACTGCACATAATACCAAACATTGAGTCAATGTTTAATAACACCACCTGAAAGCTTTTTTTACTTTCCACAGTGTGGGACATCCAAGGGTGTCTTGGTGACAGAGATGTGGTTTGCAGAGAGTGTTACTTGTGATTGCACTGAAAGGCCGCCCCATGAAAGGTGATTTGCTCCTGTTCTTTTGTGCTAGTTAAAGCCCCAACCCTGCGAACGGCATCCACAGAGTTGGCCCTACACGGTGTTGATATTTGAGGGGATTTTCTGGTTCTTGGGGTTACCTGAAAAGATTTGATAGCAGGATCATAGCCCAGTACTGTGCTTGGGAGCTTTGCAAATCACTGCCATGGCTATACTCTTGTCTTACTGTCAGTACACAGGCCACTGGGGTTAAATGTGCCAGAATACATATTTTTTTGTCGGCATTCCAGATTAGCATGCGACCTATATATATGTATATTTCTCAGCAAAAGAATAGGTTTCATACTAGGACTTTACAATTTCTATCCTATACATGTATACTTACATACGTGTATGATTCTTTGTTAATTTTCAAAAGTTTAGTGCCATTCAGAGTACTTTGATTTCCTTTTCCACCTAGATCGGCAGATTGGTTATTGGACAGAACGGTATCTTATCCACACCTGCTGTTTCATGTATCATCCGAAAGATCAAAGCAGCTGGTGGAATTATTCTAACAGCTAGCCACAGTCCTGGGGGACCTGGAGGAGAGTTTGGAGTCAAGTTTGAAGTTTCCAATGGAGGTAGGTTTTTCATCTTGATAACACGTTACAACATTTCATCTCAGTATGAGATGAAAATATGCTGATGAGGATAACTAGCTGACTTTATGTATTTTTCATTTATTCTGGTAAAACTACGAAGAATATATACGTCTCTCTATTTTTTCTCCAGTGATAGAAGCATATATGTTTACAATAAGCATTAAATATTCACTGAAGTCCTTGTGGTAGCTATAAGATTTCTATAAATGAGAGGTTTGCCATCCGATTTTTATAGTGTTTTATGTAGTCTGCCAGATCGTTGTAACATTTCTTTTATAAATATGTCTATGAGGGAGCTCTGTTTTGCTCATATTTCTGTGTTGCTTTTCTTGGCATTTAGTTTAAAGCGTGCAATTTCAGAAGTGCTGTAAGCAGTATAACTCATTGTCTTGTATGGAAGAAAGCGTTTCTCATGTTTACCCAGGAAATAACCATTCTTATTCAGGGAGAGGGTTGTACCATTTTAACTATTACAATTCCACTGTGGAATAATGGAATTTGTGTATATAGCTGATGTCTTGTTTTCCCAAATCGGCAAGCTAACACATGTAGGTGTGTTATACATTATGTATGTTTTATATATAGATCTGTGTACACCATAAAACATCATGGTGACAATTGCTGACACTTGGTATACCTCACACATGTAGAGTGCTTTCCATCTGAAAAAAATGGAAGTGCTTTTAAAATAATGCTTCCTTCTCCATTTTGAAGGTGGGAGAACTCAAGAAAGGGATGCTTGTCCCTTTTTTAATTGAAAAATGTGCATGGTTAAACCAGTGTGCTTCTATAAACAGAACAGGGTGGATCCCAGGGAGATTAAAGGGACTGTGTAAGGTCAGACCATGAGAAAGCCTGGTTCACAGCATAAACATACCAGAGCCAAACCATTAGATACATTAGCACTCTATAAATTTTAAAACACCACATGCACCTAAAATCTCTTTGATAAATGGATGGCAGCTGGGTGGTGCATTCTTTTTAGCCTGCTTAGCCTTCTTAAAGAAAATTTGAACAAACTTAATAAGCTTTAAATATGAAACACTCCTTAAGCATAGGTCACAAGGTTCAGTTATTTATGATAATCAGCAGGGTCATAATAAAAAGTAGTTGGTTTAAGTTGCAGCTGAGAAAATGTGGGTGGAGTATTTAGGCAAGGCTTTTGAACTAGGAGAATCGTTGGTCTGCATTCTCCCTCGGTCTATTTTGCCAGTTCTGGTCAGGCAGAAGTGGTTTGTTTCTGTAGCTGCAGGAGAGAATGCAAAGCAACACTATGGGATCTCCTTAGCTGGAAATATCAGTAGAAAATACATCCCTCTAGCAAGGATCATCTGGAGCTAATGAAAACTCTCCTTTCACCTTGGATGAGTTTGTATTAGATGAGTAAGAAATGATTTTCTAAGCCAAAGAAATGTTAAATGACTGTTACTTGTTGTCTTGTCTTGGACCATCTGGTACATCACATCTGAGATGGAACACGCTAGTTTATGTGGCAAAGCAGCACTGACTGTAGCAGCATTGTAGAGTGGAAAGTTAGCACTGAAAAGACAAAGGCTTTGGATTAGGAGAGATAGCACGTAAAGGAGAATAAACGAAGTAATTTTTCAGAGTGGAAGTGTGGCGTTAATATAAGCAATGAAAAGTCAGATAAGCCAGAAGGGACTTTTATTGTAAATCCGACTCAGCTCTTGCACTATGTAAGGCATAGCCCATCCAGTAATTTTTTGCACTAAGCCTTCAACTTTAATTTGATTGACTGTAAATCTTTAAAAATAGAGCCAATATTCAGGATTTGTCAATAAAATAATGCACAAGTAAGATGTGATTTCTGTTTCTGAATGATATAACTATTCAGATCACAATTGCTTGTTAATCAATTAAAACGTTTTGAATTGTAACAAAGATACGTTTTGTTAAGCCATTGGAGGAAAACTGCAAGAGGACGCTACTGTCAAACTGGTAATACTCTTCAAAATTATAGTTATGTCTGATTAAATAATATGAAATGCAAAGCTGTCTCACTTTCACAAGTGTTCACTTGCAGAAAGTCCCATGAAACACCAGAAACTGCTGCTGAAAGACAAACTTTCCTTTAATATATATGTTGAGGTTCCAACTAGAGTAAAAAATGACAGTATTTGAGCAATAAGCTCAAAGACAGATTGCTGTGGGTTTTTTGGTTCCCTTATCTCCCATGCTCTGGATGATGGTTGATTTAAATACTCTACATGAATCAAAACATTGAGACTAATGCACTTTATTTCCATGTTATATTTTTTGAAAAAATGTTTGAAACCTATGTTACACTGAAAGAACAGATCTTATTTACTATAGTTCTTTGTTTGGATTTATTCCTTAATAACTGCAATATATTCAGAAAAATGTTTGCTATAGCACTCACTTTAAAACTAGGGAACATTCTTTTTTAAAAAATGACCTACCACATTCTTTTTTCTTATAGGACCTGCTCCAGATATAGTTTCAGATAAAATCTATCAAATCAGCAAAACCTTGGAGGAATATGCCATTTGTCCTGATCTCAGAGTTGATTTGTCATGCTTAGGAAGACAAGAGTTTGATCTGGAGAACAAATTCAAACCTTTCCGAGGTATCAATGTGTGCTTTTATGCATGTTTAGATCCATTGATTCTAAATACTAGAATTGTTGCAGAATAATAAGGGATAGTTATTTAAACAGAATTTTAATTCTTTGAATTGCCTTACTACAAGTCCTCAAAATGCTAAGCAGTATGGATAAGTGTTGTGTTTGTTTTGCTCATAAGGGAGCTAAGTTACAGACTTTAAGTGCATTCAGACCTTGTAATTTAGCCAATAACTTTGCCAAATATATGAGCTTTGGCTTGCTTGTAAACACTGAACACAAACATTTTTGGACTAGGAGTGGTTTGCTCATGGAATTCTAGTTGACAGAAGAGCTTGTGAGAATCTCAGTTTATTCATTCTTTGCTCACATTTTCTGAAGGTTGTGGAGTATATAAGGCAGTGACTCCAAATGTGAAAGGAGTGCTTAAGCCATGTTTAAGCATATGAGTACTTTTATGTGTACATTTGATTCAAAATGAGCTAACGAGACCATCTTGTCCTGAATGAGTCAAAAACCAAGGAATATTTCAAATACTGTAAAACTCATATGTGGCCTCAAGAACTCTTCCTCATTCCCAGTGTCCTAAAATTAAAGACAGTTTACTTTCCCCAAAAACTTTATATCTTGAGGGAAAGTACATTTTGATAAATAAAGTTTTTGATTAAAAAACCCCTTAGATTACTTTTTGGTTTAGTTGCAAAGAACATTTTTGACTTTTTGGCAAACAAAAAGTAAAGAAAATTAAACTCCAGCACCACTCTGGATCACATGATTGTCAAAGTTTTAAATTTTGCTTTTTCAGCTTCTTAATCTCTCCAAATTGTCTTTTTCTAAATAAAAAGAAAACACACACACACAATTAGTGAAAAAATAGATTAAAACCTCCCAACTGAGAGTAAACAAGTTGGGTTTGGCAAGAACTAAAATAATTTTTAGACGGAATCCTACATGCACTTTATTCTGACATGTGTGATCAGCTCCACTGAAGTTGAGGCATTTGTTCATATGTGTAAAGCACATCATTGGAAGGAGGTCATAGAATATACACAGCAATGTAATTTTATTGAATCCTTGAGAATTTCAGCATATACCATAGAATTAACTCATTTTCAAATAGGTTTTACAGGTTGTTTTTCAGCCTTGAGAATCTTTTTTTTTGTGGTTTCTCCATTCAAATGTATTCTCACAGTTTATTCTATACATTTTTCTCAGTCTCAGAAAATGTCATTTTCATGTTGTCCTAAGGAAGAGCATTAGGGCAAGGTCAGTGTTTCTGAGGAACACTGTTATTCTAGGTAATAATTTAGCTTGTAACTAAAATATTTCAAGATGCTCATTTAGCCAGATAAAATGACATTTGTATAACATATGCTTTTTAGTTTAATCAGGAAAAATAATATGTTCCAAGATGACTGGGAAGCAAGGCTTTTGGCAGTTGATTGGTAACTGCTTTCATTATGACAGACTTATTCTCATTAATTCATTTTAGTTTTGTGTTTTACATCCAAAAGAACTAGAAAAATTGTAGCTCTCTGCTTTTATGAATTTAGAATTCAAATTAATAAGACCTTAGCAAAAACCACATTGTATCTGACCATAACTTTCCTAAATCAGTGAGATATAGAATGCAAACGTATAGTGGTAGATAGACAACAAATTGGAGATAGGTATTCCAGGTGCCAAAACCAAGAAGAATAGGCTGTATGTCTCTCCTGATGGAATGATGCAAATAGATAATGCTGACAGAATAGAATGTGTGGCTTCACCTTGGCATGGACATCTTCCATTCTCTGAGAATAAACCTGTTCAGCTTGAAAAGTTCAGAGATTTAGTGAATGATAAATAAAGAGTTGGCTTTGATGTAATGCATGTTTTACTGAGTGTTTTCAGTGAAATAGGAACTGTCAATTTGCATTATCTCTGAGTTCTTTAGCAGGCAAGCCTCGATCGTTGCACGGCTTAGAGGTTGACGGTAGCCACACTGAAATCAGTGGAAGTCTTTGACTTTGCCTCTGTGAGCTTCAGAGCAAATCAACGTTATGCATGCTCTAGCTGGGATGTGTGGCTGGTGGAAGTGTGCTGAAAGAGGTATTTTCCAATGTGTGAACTGTAGTGATTTATTTCTACCTAACTTTTCTAGTGGAAATTGTGGATTCTGTGGATATCTACCTCAATCTCCTTCGAAGTATCTTTGACTTCAATGTGATCAGAAATTTGTTGACCGGACCCAACCAAATTAAAATAAGGATTGATGCCATGAATGGAGGTATGAACTTAAGTTGCTATGAGGACAAAGTTGTAGGTACACTGCAACACCTTCCCAATAAATACGGCACATGACAATAGTTTCCCAATAAAGTTACAGCCTATAAAAGTCAAACTTTTTAGTAAGTTTAAGGTAAATAAGAAAGGATTTGAACATTATGCTAGTAACAAAGGCAATCTTAACAGTGGGTTAGGTACCTTACTAAGCAAAGAAGTTTATCTTTCTTGATAAAGTAATGAAGGCGTATGTAATCAATAAATGTTCTCTTTCTGCGTTTGGCATCAAGCATGATGAGGTAATCTTGCTGTGAGGGAGTGATGTAGTATGTTGCAGTGCACAGTAACCAATGAGATTACAAGGCAGCCTATACTAAAAGTAAACTCTAAATGGTAGAACATTAGTTAAATCTGAATAAATTGCATTCAAGAGTCCTTAAAGAGTTGGCTGAGACCTCTGTCTCACTAATGTTAACTGTTAAAAAATTTCAGTGTACTGGGGGCAAGATGGAAGAAAGTGTCACAAAGGCAGCAAGGGGACCAATTTTGCGATAATAGTAAAAAATTATAAGATGTGTTACTTGGGGAAACATAGATCAGTATGAGATCTATCTTAGGCTACATGTTGAAAAAAAAAGTAAATATTTCTACAAATAATGACTTGAAGGATGGAAATGTAAATAATGCTGTTCATTATCTTACGGAAAACAAATTCCATCGAACAAACCAGGTTTCATTCATTAGTGGGATTACAGAAACGGAGCTGGATAGACTTATAAAGCTTTTGTAGAGCATTTATCTAGTACAGTGTTCAGTGATCTAGTCACTGTTCAATGATCATAGTGGGCATACAGTCAGTGTGAACACCAGTTTTGCCAGGCTGTGGCAAAAGGGCAGGTGGTGTCCTTGAACAATGCAGAAGGAGCAGTGAGGAAGGCATTGCCTCCTGTCATGTACAGTATTGGAGAGAACATTACTCAAATAGTTTGTAGAGCTCTGATATCTAGATCTGTAATTGAGTGTTGAAACATTTTACACATGGTCAGAAAGATGCATAATCTGGCCCAAGGTTAGAAAATCTGATGCACCACAAAAATTGTAAATGACTAAGTTTGCTTACTTTATTTACAGGGTGATAGAAAATTGCCTTTACGCCTTTGTAATTTGGTGAAGAAATAGCTATACTATAATGCATAATACACATAGAGTGAATATATACAAGAATATATGTACAACAGTGGAAGTTTTTGGGTTTTGACTTTTTTTCTGCAGAAAAGTTATTTCTCAGTCTTCTATTTTTCAAAATACCAAAGAGAATCAATAGTGAGAGTTTGAGGCCAGGCAAATTAATTGAAGTTGACATATAGCTCATATGTTTATGTGTAACAGTGAGTAACCACTGGAGCAATCTACCAAAGATAGTTGAGGTTTGTCCTTCTCTTGGTAGCATCAGATTAAAAGGCTTTCTGGATAAGATGAGTTGGCCAAAATTGAGTTCACAATGTAGTGAGCATTAGAGAGAACCACATATCACAGAATGGTAAGGGTTGGAAGAGACCTCTACAGATTGTCTAGTCCAACACCCCTGCCAAAGCATGTTCATCTAGGCAAGGTCACACAGGAACACATCCAGACGGGTCTTGAAAGTCTCCAGAGAAGACTCCACAACCTCCCTGGGCAGCCTGTTCGAGTGCTCTGTCACCCTCACAGTAAAAAGAGTGTTTCAATTTTTGCCTGTTTCCTCTTGTCCTGTCACTGGGCACCATTGAAAAGAGACTCATTGCTCCATTTTCCTGACACAAATTGTCTTCTGATGTTTAATTTTGCTCTTCACCTCCAGAACATGCTTTTATGCCTGTAGACATTGATAGTTTAACATTGGCATAGGAAAGAGTAATTTGTCAGGAGTCTACTCTTGATAAGAAACCAAATCATTGTTTCCCATGTATTTTACAGAATTAGCATTTACATTTTCTTGAACACAGGATTCTCACATAGTTTTACCTCAGGTTACAGTTGCTCCAGTTAGCAGGATTTAGGACTAAGGCGGGAGAAAGAGAGAGCTCGAGAGAGTGAGCGATCACTCATGAATTTTTTACCTTTGAGTGACCTGTTCACATCTGCCTCAGGGATGCAGAGAGCTCATTCAGTTCTCGGTGTCTGTTCAGCTAACCAATGTGTATAATAATTGTGATATATAATAGCATGAGCTGGGGTCTTAGTTGACTATATCTTTAGCAAAATAAATAAGTTACCTTGGAGTTAGTTTTGAGAAAGTTTTTATTTATTATCTACATGGTTGCAAGTAAAATATGGTAAAATTCTTTGGTGGACAAACCTGTTGTAATTTAAACATGAATTGGAGTGTTGAGTTAAGTTTATTTCCCATTTGTATTCTCCCACTGTTTAATTTCCTCATTATTATGTGTTAAACTCATCCTCATTTCACCCTCAACAAGTTTGCGAATGACACCAAGCTGTGTGGTGAGGTTGACATACTGGAGGGAAGGGATGCCATCCAGAAAGACCTGGACAGGCTTGAGAGGTGGGCCCATACCAACCTCATGAAGTTCAACAANGCTCTTGTGAGAGCTCACCTGGAGTACTGTATCCAGCTCTGGAGCCCCCAGCACAAGAGGGACATGAAGATGATCAGTGGGCTGGAACATCTCTCCTGTGAAGACTACCTGAGAGAGTTGCTGTTTTTTCTTACAAGGGCTTGTAGTGATAGGATGAGAGACAATGGCTTTAAACTGAAAGATGGTAGATTTACTTTAGAAATTAGGAAGATGTTTTTCCCTCTGAGGGTGGTGAGTCACTGCAACAGGTTACCCAGGGAAGTTGTAGATGCCTCAACACTGGATGTGTTCAAGACTAGGTTGAATGGGGCTTTGAGCACCCTGGTCTAGTGGGAGTTGGCAGGGAGGGCTGGAATTAGATGATCTTTAAGGTCCCTTCCAATTCAAGCCATTGTATGATTCTATGAAACTGTTGCTTCTATTCCAGGACATACAGAATAGCATCTTATTTTTATTCTAGTGAGAAAGCTCCCTCTATTTGTATGATAATTTCTTTCCTTAATAATGGGTAAATAAAACTTGTATCTTTCACCATTCAGTGATTACTTTTTCAGTTCCACTAGTTTGGAAATGTGTTCTTAATGCTAAATTGGCAATTGATTATTTACTGTGGGACAATCATGTACTCCTCTGTGAAATAATAATTTGGGTTTTGTTGCTAGGACAGATGTATAGAATTGCTGAAAGTTTGTTTTGTATCAAGTCTCCATGGTGCTGTGAAAAATCTGAATGTTGAGCATATGCTTTTGATTGCATGATAGATTTCTATTTTTGCAGTTATGGGACCTTATGTGAGAAGAATCCTCTGTGATGAATTGGGAGCTCCTGCAAATTCTGCCATAAACTGTATTCCTTTAGAGGATTTTGGTGGGCAGCCTCCTGATCCCAGTTTAACATATGCAACTGCCTTGCTGGAGGCTATGAGAGGTGGGGAGTATGGATTTGGAGCTGCTTTTGATGCTGATGGAGTAAGTATTTTGATCTGTCTGGAGGTTTCACCATAGTTGTTGTTTTGTCTAGGGTCGTATATGGGACATGAAAGTATAATTTATTTGCTTTTCAATAAGCCCTTGAAGCTGAAAGCAATTATTACTTTCAGGTATAGGTAATAGTATTTGCAACCCATAAATCAGACACATATGTTGTAATTTGTCTCTGCAGATGACTGCAAATCAAGCGGGGTTTTAATGCAGAATGAGAAATCTTTAAATATTAGGCTGGCTTTATCTTGTACTGGTGTAACAGTTTTATTCCCTGGTTAGAAAGAGATAGCACATATAGACAGTAAGTGGCAACCAAGTTAAATAGTTTTTGGTTTATATTGTAAATGGAGGGAATTTTAGCTAAATAAAGCACTGAATCATAATATCTACTTAATTTTGGAATGTCATATTATTAGCATCATAAACAGAGGAGTATTATGGAAGCAACTTTCTGTCCTGACAGGGTCGGATAGAGATGAAAAGGTTCTGAAGAACAGAAGCTATTTTCTGTTGTCAGTAAACACAAAACACCCTCCTACTCCCCATATAGTGCATGTCATTGGCACAAAGATCCTCTTACACAAGCATTTCCTGGCAGGAACAGACCTACTGAAGTGTCATGTAGGAGACTGAAGTGAGAGACTGATGCAGAGCTTTGATTTGCAAGGCTGGAGGGAGTGATGGTGTGATAGCAAGATTGTAAACCTGCCAGGATGATGCCGGTAAATAATTCTGCCTGAAGAGGAATGCTAGTAACCCAAAACCTGTTTTTTTTTCCCCACCTACAGTGGATCTAATAAAAGAAATTGCCACTCCCCAAAGCATGGAGTTTAAGAGGCTTTTTTGAATTTCTTTTTTTTTCCCCAGGACCGCTACATGATCCTTGGCCAAAATGGTTTCTTTGTTAATGCGTCAGATTCATTGGCTATAATTGCTGCCAATCTGTCTTGCATTCCGTACTTTTGTCAGATGGGTGTTCGAGGATTTGGCAGGAGCATGCCTACCAGCACAGCCCTGGACAAGTAAGATGAAACATGTATTTGTATTACCCTGATCATTACATTGGTTGTCTCTCTGTTTTGTACTACATAGCAATTCCAAAATTGTGAGGTCTTTTGATAAGATCTTTGCATGCTTTATTGTTTTAACTAGTTTAGATGATATTTTGTTCTTCCCTGGATTAATTTTACCAACCTCTACTTGGGTGAAAATAGTGTAATTTAGCCTAGAAAAGAAATAAATAGATTAAATATTTTTGTGAGCACAAACACCTGATAGTAATTCCTTTTCCAAATAACTTTACTCTTTTTCATAGTAAATAATGCTTTACAGCCTAATTTAGCAGCCCTTCTTATGAAATTCAAGGCAGTTCTAAAAAAGATAAAATACTAATTCAGTACTAAACAAGCATTAAAACAAACCAAACAAAACCCCTCTCTTATTTTAAGCTGTTGAAATATGTAATTGATTGTGATACAAAATATTCCAGAGGGAATGCAGACAGTTATGAAAGCCATTCCTAGATTCAGGGTGGGTTAAAAGTATACCTAAAGCTATTTCTAACGAGTGCAATCTACTCTTAAGAGGTTTGCTGGGTGTGCATCCTGTGTTAGCAGCTGAATTTTGAACAAGTCTCATTCAGGACTACATTTTCTGTAAATACTGGCATAAGAGGATTAAACAAAATATTATTACCTTATATATTCTGTGTGGAAAGAACATTCACCAAGTTAATTGTGTCTCAGTGTTGATGTGGTTGCATAACTTTACTAACACAAGAATGATCTTTACTAGCACAAGAATGATCTACTGCCCCTGTTAAATGTGTCTAATCAGGAAACAGTAAATTTAAACAGTGAAATGTAGCTTGTATGAAAAGGTTGTGTTCTTTATAAAGTAAGGATATTAAGGTGCTCCCCAATTCAGGATATTACTGAAAATTACTATATTCAGAGCCAGCAGCTTCCTCTAATTCTTGACAGTGTCTTCAGGGAAATATTCCTTACTTGTCAGTAGATGGTTAGTTTAAGGAAATAGTGTTAGGTCAGGGTTTGCTGTAAACTGTTTATTCTGTTTAGAGTTCCAAAAATCAAAGAATAACAGAATGGTAAGTGTTGGAAGGGACCTCTGGAGATCATCTGGTCCAACCCCTCTGCTAAAGCACTAGGTTCACCTAGAGCAGGGTGCCCAAGAATGTGTCCAGGTGGGTTTTGAAAGTCCCTAGAGGAGGAGACTCCACAACCTCTCTGGGCAGCCTGTTCCAGTGCTCTGTCACCCTCAAAGTAAAGAAGCTTTTCCTTCTGTTTAGGTGGAACTTCCTGTGTTCCAGTTTGTGCCTGTTGCCCCTTACCCTATTGCTGAGCAGCCCTGAAAAGAGACTGGTGGTCTTGACACCAACCCTTTAAATACCAGTAAGCATTGATAAAATGTCCTCTCAGTCTTCTCCAGGCTAAACAGCCCCAGGTCTCTCAGCCTTTCCTCATAGGAGAGATGCTCCAATCCACTAACCGTCTTTGCAGCCCTCTGCTGGCCTCTCTCCAGTAGTTCCTTGTCTCTCATGAACTGGGGAGCTCAGAACTGGTATTCCAGACATGGCCTCACTACGGCAGAGTGGGAGGAGAATCTCTCTAGATCTGCAGGGCATAATGCAGCCCAGGATACCGTTGGTCTTGTTGGCCACAAGAGCACACTGCTGGCTCATGGTTAACTTGTTATGCACCAGGACTCCCAGGTCCTCTGCAGACTTTCCAGCAGTCAACTACTAACCTCTACTGGTGCATGGGGTTGTTCTTCCCTATGTGCAGGAGCCTACACTAGCCCTTATTGAATTTCATTAGGTTCCTAAATCTCGTTGTTTAAGTGAAAGCTACCATTATATTGAAATACTATGTAAAATAAGTAGGCATTCATTTTGGATATAAACCCCAGGATATCTGCATTCCTGTAAGACCTGAAGAAACAGTGACATTTAAGTGTGCTTGTCTGTCTTCTTAAAGTTTGGTAAGTATGTCAGAAAGTATGAGTGTACTGAAGTCCACTTCAATAACACTGTGACTATTTGAATTATGTTCTAGACAATGTTTACTTGACCTTCTGGAACACAGATCCTCTCATGGTGATTACTGCCTTATTTAGTTCTGTGGAGCTAAGTTTGATTATTAAATAAAACTGAGGGATTGATAATGTTGGAAGGATGTAAATATTTTCCCAGCCATTCTTACAAATATTTATTATTATGGAGTTTGCAATCTGTTTCCAGGACACTTGATTTTTTTTTTCCTTTTATTTTGTGTTTGCCTTTGTTTTCCTGAAGATTTAAAAGTTATGTGTTTTCAAAGTTTGTAATTTTTGTTTGTGTCTCATTTACACACACGACAATCCAAAATACATGAATTTTAATTTCTGTAAAAATGCCAGAAGGTTGTTCAGAGATTTTCATATTTTGGTGGCCAACATTTTATAACTTGCTTAACTTATGAGTGCCAGTGCTGAACTCACTCACTGAAGAGCACAGCTTAGACCTAAGATCGCTGTCAGTAGTTCATCTTAAGCAAGGAACTTTTCCTATATATTGGGTGACTACATGGATTGTAACACAGTATGGAATATCATAAAGACCTTTCTCAAAGCCATCATCTTCCAGGATTCCCAGTGAAGCCCACCATAAGGAACTGCTGAACTTCCAGGAAAGATATAATATAGTGTAATACAGTATGGAGGTACTTTTGAGTAAAATTGTAGAATGTCATTGTCTGAAATCCAGTATATTGGTTGTAGAACTGCCTAGCAGAGAGGCTGATTCTCAGTAGAGGTGTCATGTTAACTGAATTCCAGTTTCATGTGTCTATAAATTAAGGTACAGTTCCACTAGTGTCAGTGAAATATTACAGTGGGATGGTGGGTATAAAAGAACATACATAAGGCATTTATGATTCTATTCCTGTGGACTAACTAGCCCTCTACAAGAAAAAAAAAAGCCTTTTGGAAGGACAAACATACTCCAAGTTACAATGAGGCAAAAAGACAAAAGAAAGATTGAACAATTCTGTGCAGCATTTGCACACCAATATGTTTAGCATTAAAATTCTAAAACCTCTGTCTGTAATTTTGCAATATGAAGGGAAATCCTTTCTCTTCCAAAATGTGATGTCTGATACCAGACATCATCCTCTGTGTTTGCTGCTGCACATCTCACCTCCAATATAATAAAATCAGTAAGGAAAATAATTTGTGCTCTGAGTAGAATATTCAGACAAGACTGCTTGCTTAAGTCCTGCAGTGGTTTCAGGTTACTGCTTAGTAGTGTATGCTTTATACCTATTGCTTTTTTTTGTTTCTTGATCTCTTTTATTCCTTTCTAAAGGACTGGTCTTATTGTGCTCCAGGGACAATTATCACAGGATCCTTTTATATATCTGCCTATAAAGCTTATGCTTCAAGATCATATACTTGAAAGAAAACATTAAAAATTAATTTTGAAACTGTATTGTTACTATGAATCCTGGCAGAAAAGAAGGAATTAATCACAGAATAGTGGAGGCTGGAAAGGATGCCTAGACATCATCTAGTCCAACACCCCAGTTCAAAGCAGCATCAAGCAGAGTGGCTCCTAAGAGCCATGTCCACTGGGTTTTTACTGTCTCAAAGGATGGAGAGTCCACAATCTTTCTGGACAATCTGTGCCAGTATTTCATTACTTTCATGATAAAAAAAAAAAAAAAATCGTAAGTAGAAATAAATGTTCCTGGATTTCAGTTTGTGCCCATTGTGTCTTGTCCTGTTACTGGACACCATTAGAAGAGTATAGGTCCCTCCACACTGGGCTTTTATGCACACAGACAAGATTTCCCTCTGAACGTTCTATCTCTGAGGCTTAGCAATCACAGCTTTTCCACCTCCCCTAGTACGACAGATGCTTCTCCAATCCCGTAGTCAACTTTACGGCCCTTTTCCAGAACGGCTTCAGTGGGTCCGGAACTGGACTTGGGACCCCAGACTTTGTCTCATCAGTGCTGAGTAGTGAGGAAAGCTCAATTCCCGCCACTTCCTGGCAATGCTCTTCTAATGCTACACAGGATGTTGTTGGCCTTTGTTGTAAGGGCTTATTGCTGGCTTATGGTCAACTCATGGTCTACCAGGACCTTAGGTCCTTTTCCGAAGAGCTGCTACCCAGCTGTTTGACCCCCAGTATATACTGGTGCCAGCAATTGTTCCTCCCCATGTTCAGGGCTTGGTGACATTTCCCTATATTGACTCTCATGAGGTTCCTGTTTGCCAGTTTCTTCAGCCTGCTGAGGTCTGTCTGAATGGCAGCACAATCTTCTGTTACATTACTCCTTTCAGTGTTGTATCTATGAACTTGCTAAGAGTGCGCTTCGCCCTATCGTCCAGGTCTATAATGAAGATGTTAAAGAGTACTGGTCACAGTATTGATCAATGGATGGGCACCCCTAGTGACTGGCCTCCAGATTTTGTGCTTACAACCATTTGAGCCTTGGATTTCAGCCACTTTTCAGTCCTGCTCACTGTTGAGTTATCTATCCTATATTTTATCATTTTGTCTGTGAGGAGGTAATGGGAGAGAAAGTTGAAAGCCTCGCTAAAGTCAAGACACAGTATCCACTGCTCTCTCCTTATTCTTTGGGTTAGTCACCTCATTGTAGAAAGCTGTCAGATTGTTCAGTCATGATTTCCTCTTTATAAATCCATGCTGACTACTCATGAAAGAGCTTTTTGAGTTTGGAAATTATTTCCAGATTAGTTGCTCTGTCGCCTTCCCAGGGATTAAGGTGAGACTGACTGGTTTGTAGATGTTCTGACTGATGGTTCTCTAGATGTTTTTCTTACCACCCTTGAAGATAGGAATGACATTTGCCTGTGTTCAGTTCTCAGAAGGCTCCCTCCATTGCCACAGACTTTTGAAGATAACAGAACGTGGCCTTGAAATTACTCTCAGCATCTGAGATGTCATGGACTTGTATGTGTCTAGTTTGTTTAAGTGTTCCCCAATGTGTTTTTCTGCTTAGTGTATATCTTCCTTGCTTAAGACTTCTACTCTTGTCTTTCAAAGAAGATTCTTGTGACAGCTGATTATAGTAGAAAATAGGAATTAAGGTGAGTGGAACATCTGACAATGAAAGCTTGTGGGTATTGGTCAAAATGAATGTAATGAAATAAATCCTAATGAACTTCCAAATAATGATTTTAATGAAATAAGTAAAAAGTTTTGAGTGAAATGTTACAGATTGTCATCTGATGTTAGCAGTAATCTCTTCTGTTTGCATCTTTCCAAAACTTCTTGGCTTTTGCCTTGTTTGCAACTATTAATTATTTTAGTTATACCAATGTGAAAGATTTTGTTAGAAGCTTCTAAAATAGACATAAAAATATGCATCCAGATATTTATGGTGGGTTGACCTTGGCTGGCTGGCTACCAGATGCTCACCCAGCTACTCTCTCACTCCTTCTCCTCAACAGGACTGAGGGAGGAAATAGGACGAAAGAGCTCATGGGTTGAGATAAAGAGAGGGGGATCGTTTGCCAATTATTGTCATGGGCAAAAGATTCAACTTGAGAAAAATTTATTTATTACCAATTTGGATAGTGAGAAACAGAAAACCCATAGATTAAACCAACACCTTACCCCTAGTCCTTTTTCCCAAGGCTCAGCTTCTCTCCATCATTATTCTACCTCCTCCAGCCTAAGTGGTGCAGGAGGATAAGGAATGGGGTCAGGGTCAGTCCATAGCAGCACCCTTCTGCTGCTTCTTCTTACTCACACTGTTCCCCTGCTCCAGCGTGGGCTCTCCCCATGGGCTGCAGTCCTTCAGGAGAAAATTTGGTCCAGTGTGTGCTCTTCACCAGCTGCATTTCCTGTCAGAAAATATCTATCTGCTCTACCTATGGTTCTCCCCATGGGCTGCGGGGTAATCTCTGCTCCAGCACATGGAGCACCTCTTCCTCTCCCTTCCTCTTCTCTGATATTGGTGTTCACAGGGCTGTTTCTTCCTCAGTCCTCCCTGCTGAGCAGCCTTTTTCCCTTTTTAAGTGTGTTTTTCCAGATGGACTGCTGGGCTCAGCCATGCCCTGTGATGGGTCTCTTAGAGCTGACTAGAACTGGCTGTGTCCAGCATGTGGCAGCTCTGGCCTCTTCTCACAGAGGACATCCCGGCAGCCCCCTGCTGGCAAACCCTGCTGCGTACACCTAGTACAACACCTAAGACAAATCCCTTGAATACTTAAATATTTTACTCATATGTAGACTGTCACTCATTCAAATTAGCATTTATTCCATTTGAGGTAATAGTTGCATAGCTGACCTTCTTATATACAAAGATTAAGTGGTAATTTTGGTTCTTGTTCTTACCAGTCTACATCCATGGATTTCTTAGACATGTCCCACTTACCTTGCTAGATTTAATCTGAAATTATGACAGTTTGAGTTAGTTATAATTTGGCCTTTAATGCATGTACAGTACCATTCAATCACATGGGAAGGGTTGTTTAAAAATACTTTGAAAAATCTTTTTTGTTAGTGAATTAGAAGAAATAAACAAAGGAAAAGGACTTTCAGGCCAGCTGTTTTCTGCGTCATATAATATGGACAAGAATAAGAATAATACTTGATTAACAAGGGAGGGAAAGCACACTTAATAAACAGTCCTTAAAAAAAATTACTGTGCTGTTGAGTGTTTTTGCTCCTTATTTTTAGTATTTTGTTGTTCTAGCACAAGAAATAGAGAAACATTGTTAAAGATGATTGAAAAGGACGTGGCAACATTTGTAATAGTAGGTGCAACAGGATAGCAGAAATAGTGCCTAGAAGAAAAGAAACTTTTTAGTCTCCTGAATAGGTTAGGAAGTGCTAACTTCAAGCACATCCAACTAGGATATAGTAATACAGTAACTACTCCATTAAAAATTAATACGCTTGGAAGTCTTTTCCCAGCAGATGTTACCAGAGTAGGGAAACAGAGATAACAATGGTCAAAAGGATCTTGTGTATGAACATCCCTTAATTTTTTTTTTTCACTAGAGAAAGATGAATTCTGCTAGAAACACTTCATTGTATTTGATGATGTCATCACAATGTCTGTGGGATAACACTTATTTGGTTGTCAGAGTCCTGATATTGTCTGGAAGGTGTAATTTCATTTGTATCTACAAAATGAATCTTCTTATTATAGTGTACTTGATTGTCTCTTTTGGCCTGCTTCTGAACCTTGGTAATAAGAGCAGCTCTCATGTGAGGGAATTGGATAAATACCTGTCCACTTGGCCTCTTGGCCTGGTCCACTTGGTCATGGGCCTCTCTCCTGAAATCTATGCTAGAAAGCAAATGAAAACCACCTCTCCTTATGGTGTGTCTGTATTGTGTGGCCACGGTTTAGCCTAATTCTTTGTACTAGAGCTTTTCCTTAGCTATAAAAAAGTCATACATACTGCTTGAAAGAAAGGATTTAGAAAGTCTGATATTTTTTCATTTGTATGCATGATGATGTGTTGTTTAATAGTTTTTCCCAGTGCGTTGTTAAACTTAAACAGAAGGAAACCAGAGGACCCTAAATGTTGCTTAGGAATACAGCATTAACAAATGAAGCAGGGCATTACAAGAGAATTCATTCAAGATGTTTTACATATACATGTGTTTGCTTGAAGTGACTGCAGAAATATACTACTACATACTGTAGGGAGAGTGTAACACTTGACAGGAAACATCTGCTTTAATATACTCCAACATCAACAGGATTGTGACAATATGTTTCCAGACTTCAATTCTCTGGCAATATGTATCCCTGTTCAACGCACCGTTCTTTTTTCATATCCTTGTATTCTGATTTATCTGATGTCTTCATAACAGGAAGGGAAATGAAATACTGAGATGTTAGCTAATGGTCTACAAAATGACAATCACAAAGGTGAGTAAATATTGTTTCTGTAGGAATTATGAAGCTGAGTGGATGTGGAAATAGTCAGGTTGGTATGGCAAAAAAAGAGCTGTTGAGAGAATACTACTGTGGCTAACATTGTCTGATACCATGTTTCTACAGCCAGGTCATTTCAACAGTCTGTAGGTGCCTTGATTATACTTACCCTGAGTAAAGCTTACCATGAAGCACCCTACCATTTTACATCTAGTAGCCCATTTTTTAATGCAACTTTTGACACATCAATGTTCTGTCTGCTGGTCAGCTAGAGGCAGGTTTTAAGGGGACCTGCAGTGACAGTGACTGTTCAGACTTGTTTAAAGAAATGCCTTCATTCAGTGAAGTGCAGAGAAGTGATGAGCTCTAAACAAACTGGATTTGGTGCAGGAAGGAGGCTGACCATGTCAGCCAGGAAATTCTTAAATTCACTGTGCTGGTTTAGAGTGGGGTCCATTTTGTCTGAAGCACATCAGGAAGCTTTGCTTAAATGGCTCTGTGTGCTCATTTATTTAGGACAGGAGCCCCAAACATCATAAGCAGCAATGAATGATACAAATACAGGATGAAAAATATTAATTGACTGTCGTCTTGCAATTATTTTGCCCAGCTACCTGGCAAAGTTTCCCCAGTTGTGGCAAAGGCTGGTTTTCTGCTTACTCATTATTATTAAGTGCATCTTACTGCTTCAAGAGGAGTAACACTGCTCCAGTTTTTAGCTCATTGTGAGGATTAGGAAACAAAGAAGGAGTTGGCTCTTTGATAGGAATTGCCCAAGAAGAGCTCCTCCCTTCATTGCTTCATTCTCAGCTTAGTCAGTTTGCTTATGTCTCTGTCTCCCACCTGGAAGCACTAGAGAAGCAAATTATCTCCACTGACAACTAATGAGCATGTCTTTTTGCCATGTAAAGCGCAGTTAAAATAGAAGAAAACCACAGGTGCACAACAAAGCTTGAATAATGGGCTGGTGCATACTCTGTTATATCAAAGTACAGCTATGCACAAAAATTGATATAAGTTGATGGGAAGGTGAAAAAAGAAGGGCTGACTGTTCCTCTGCAAGGAATTCCCAGTGCCTGGTACCAGCAAGGAACAGTGCCGTTGGGAGTCAGTGGTCTAAATCCAGGCCTCAACCAGGGAATGCAGACCCCAGGAAATTTTCTTTCCTCTTGAAGCACTGAACCTTCCTATATGTTTTTATTGAGAGATGTATCATTCACTATAAGCGCTTTTTGTGTTACTTTTTCCTGAAAAGCTTAGTTTTTCCTCTGTAAACACTGAAAAAAGTTTTTGGAAGAATTAATGGATGTGGCCTTTTGTTGCAGTTTAACAAGCAGTAGCAGTTAAAGAAATATATACCTCTGGCTGTGGAGAACAGCATACCATGTTCCACTTGTGCTTTTGTGAATATTTCCTTTAATTCTTCATTTATAAATCCTGCATGGATATTTCTGTCTCACTTTTCTTGTGAATTCATAGCTTATTGTTTCTTTGCAACCATCTGATTTTGTTCTGTATTATTGATCATCCATTTCAATGTAGAAGTTGTGCCAGAAGCAGGATAAGTGCTGTGTATTTCTTTCTCTGCATGGATGTCCATTACTGTTGAGTTGTAAGGGATTCTTCCAACATAAAGACTTCTTCGAGTTATAAATACATCTTTCTACATGTTTGATACTTTATTCACTTTGTGACTATGATTCGTTCAAGTTATGCCAGTCATGACCTCGCTCTTTTTATCTTCCTTCAGTAGCATAAGTCAGTCTCACTTTCTCTTATCTGGAATAGGCTTGCTATGAATTTTTTAAGACACCTCTGTCAAACTGAGTCCATGTCACATACAAGCAGTTTTAAATTAGATGGAGCAGAAGGACAAATTCTGTTCTGGAATGCTACAGAAGAACAACTGCATAAAACCTTCATGAATGTAGTTTAACGTGTTTGAAGCATAACTCAAAGTTGTTGAGCACTGTGATGGGAAATTTGTTCTGTATTTGTAACTTTTTAAATAACATCGCAATATTAAAAATAACCATATATGTTCTGTGTATGCTTATATATCTAGTAAAGAATGGTAAAGAGAGGTCCAAACCCATGTTAATTAAAACAATCTGAGAAAGTTTACAGCAAGTCAGTTAATGAAGACTTTTTGAGTGCTAAAAGAAAATTTAAAATAAAGGCACCTTCTCTTTCCAGGGCTTATGCAGATTTATTTTATGCTTCAACCTAGAAAAGCACCCATGTGGATTGGTGTGCTTGAACATGTTTTGCCTGTGCTGGACAGCACAGCTGGTATCAGCCCAAGAGAAACCTCTCCCATCAAAGGATTTTTTGCAAATGGGTGACCCTCAGGGAGGGGACTTCTTGCCAGTTTTAAAGAAAACTTTTCTGGCACAGAATTTCAAAACTGTGTGTTTAAAATTCTACTTCTTCTGAGTATTAAACTATAATCTTCTAAGTTACTTACATTGTTAAGAAGATGTCAAGGTTCAGGGTGAAGGCCATCCACTAGACCTATAACAGATGCTCTCTATTAGCCCCAGTCCCTTTCCAAGTGGATTGAGAAAGGGAATAAGGGAGAAAAACTTATGGATTGAAAATGAAAACTAAAACAGCTTTAATGAAAGTAATAGTAATAAAATAGGATATATACAAGTATATACAAGACCAATATAGAACTCGACATCCCCTCCCCATGGCAATTATGTCACCATCACCACTTGATGCTGTGGAGCAGACACTGGGGAAGTCCCAGATTGGGCTCAACAGCAGACAGGAACCAGATTCAGGAGCTGGATTCTGGAACTGGATTCAGGAACACACAGATCATGATTGAAAGCAGAATGGACAGAGTCCTCCCTGGATGCTGGCCATTGAAGAAGAGGGCTTGGTCTTGTGATCCCTAGGCTTTATACTGAATATGACGTATATGGGATGGAATACCTCATTGGTCAGTTTAGGGTCACCTGTCCTGGCCGCTCCTCACCACAGGTGTGGCCTTTTACTTTCTACACTCCCAATGTGGTACGCAAGATCTAGCAGTGACCTTGGTCTGCACACCAGTCCTTGGTAGTAACTCTAAACATGGAGTGTTATCACTGCTAGAAGCAGAAACTGTCTGTGAAAACATGCTGTGGGCTTCAGAAAGTGCAGTTACTTAGAAGAGAGTGAGCTGAAAAGTAAAATCACTGAACAGAATTAGTTCAAAATGAAACCAGGATGTAAGACAGGAAATTGTTCTTTACATTCTGGGTGTTTCAAGGAAGACATCTGTAAGATTGTGAAAGAGCCAGGATACTTAACATTCTTTGAAGAGATTTGAGAGTCCTGTTAGAACAGATCTTACCTTAAGTCATAGTCACTTGAATTGTCAGATTCATTTTGGAGAAGAAACATTGTCTTCTGTTCCCTTTTGCAGGAAAATGAAAAAGGCCTGAGATCTTTCCAGCCTCCACAGTTATATGATTCTGTAGTAACAGTCTGTTTCTATGGCATATTACATTTTCTTCTTTCTTTTAAATTTTCTGTGTTTCTGTGAACTCATAGAGTTATGAAACTGCTTTCTTCCTTTCCCTTCCCAGCCAAGTATCACAACTACATCAAGGACTTACTAATTCTCACTCTCTAAAATCCACAGAGCAGTAAGAGAGAAAAAGCAGAACTAGTATAAGGAAGGAAATCCAAATCTAAATGGCATCAGTAGGGAGCTACTAGAATAAATCATGTCTAACCAACCTGATTGCCTGGGTGATAAAACGATTGAATTTGTTTATGAGGTTAGGGCAGCAGACGTAATTTTCTTCTGTTTTAGCAAGGCTTCTGACTCTGTAGCCTACATGACTCTTGTGTCCGACTCAGGAGTTTATGATTTGGGTGGGTGGACAGCTAGATAGGTAAAAATTTGGTTTGGTGGTCAGGCTCAAGGGCCATTGGCTAATGAGTTTGTAAAAAGTAGGGTACTGCAGGGATCTGTTCTGTGACTAGTCCTGTTTAACACATTTATCAGTGGTCTGGAGGAGGGGATGGAGGGCTCTCTAACCAAGTTTGCACATAACACCAAATTAGGGGGATACCTGTTAGTATGCTAGAGGGCAGAGCTGCCAGTCATGGGAACCTAGACAGCTGGGGGAAATGGATGGACAAGGACCTGATGAAAGTCAGCAAGGACAGACTGTGAATCCTGCCGCTAAAAAAGCAGATCCCTACAGTGAAGCAAGCTGTGGAGCAGCTCAGCAGAGAGAGCCCAGGGTCCCATTGGGCCCTGAGCTGCACAAGTGCCAGTTGTGTGCCCTGGAATCGGAAAAGGCCATCAGCACCCTGGGCTGTATGAGTGTGTGGCCCAGAGAGTGAGGGAAGCTATTATTCTCTGCTCAGGAATCTGAAACCACTTCCAGGTACTGTATCTGGTTTGGGCATCCCCACTATAGGAAATACATCAGTAAACTAGAGCGAGTTCAGCATAGAACCACCAAGATAGATGATGGCTGGAGCAGAGGCCCTACAAGGAGAGGCTGGAGAACTGGGTTTGTTCAGTCTGGAGAAGGATGGCTTTGGTGGCATTTAACAGCAGCTGCCTGTACCTTCAAAGAAGCTGTCAAGAAGATGGAGCAAGGCACTTCACAGCTATGCATGATGGGAGGAGAAGAGGCAATGATAATAATTTGAAACAAGGAAGTTGTTCAGTGTCCAACTGGATAAAGCCATGAGCACCCTCATCTTATCTCATAGCTGACCCTGCTTTGGTCAGATCTATAGACCTTCCATGGTCACTGAATTATTTTATAATGCTGTGGCCCTATGAAGAGACTTGCTGGAAAGTCCTCTTTTTGTCAAGACTGTTGAGTCTGCCTGCATTTTTGCAGTCTTGTAGTAACCATGATTAACAACAAGGTGATGTATAGAAAACCTTGATGTTGCCTTAAATTATTTACTTTTTAATTTTCTTCTAAGCCAAGGAATTATCCAGCTAGAGAAAATGTACTGTTTTTTGCCTGTTCATTTTCTGAGCTCTCCTGGTTGACTCTGTGTGAGAAGATGGTTGTATTACAGTACTTGAGAGAAGAGACTGTGGAAGTAACCAGTAACTTTTGATGTGCACCTAAAGCTTTGTTTCTCTATTATTTAGACAATTCAGAGTGCTGAAACCCTGATTTGTATCTCTGTCATTACAGAGCTTTGTGCCACATGTTGTGGTTATATTCACATCTGTTTTGCATCTTTGTCAATGAAATGGGCACAGTGCCTTTTGTACCAGCTGACCTCATCGTAGTAAGCCTAAAAAGGCTAGTGATTATGGGCCACATGCACTCCTGAGTTAATGCAGAGTCTTTTCCCTGTGCCTAGTTCATAGGATTATTGCATATCCTGTAAAAGACCACAGATCTTGCCAATCGTTACTGATGACATTATTGAGGCTCACCTCAGTAACTATCTGCAGAAGAATTGAAGGAAAATGCCTCTCACTTTTCTCCATTTATTACATCTCTTCTCTAGTGTAATAAAATATCCCTAACAATTTCTATAGAATAAGAGAACTTGCAAAACATTTCTCCCTCGCCTTTATAGGCCATTTTTATTGCTGGAAAATGCACACATTTTATATGTAGCAGTGACCATGCAGGACCAGAGGCTAGAACAGAAGATGTCCCTGTTTGAGGGTGGGGAGGTGTGGAAGCTTTGAGTGTCGGTTGTTCTTTGCTCAAGCTTTGGGATTTTTTTCCCATAGTGTGCATGTGTAACAGACCCTTCTGACATTTCATCATTGCACTAAGTATGAAATTTTTGCCAAATTCTTTAAAGGACAAAGTCCATTACTGAAATTTTTAATTTGTGTCATTCTGTGCTTGGGTATGTCCTAAATTGGTAGGTGAATTTCCTTTTCCAGGGACAGGCTTCCTTTAAACAAGCTGAGGTTTTTTGTTTTGATTTGTTTTCTGTTATTTCCTTACATTAAAAAGATTGTCCTCCTACCCACCTTGTTTGGGAAGCCAGTAACAAGGCAGGTTGTTAATACAGCACACTACAGCATAGCAACAACAGCTGTTTTTCTGGATTTATATACCAAAAATCCTGCCTTTGCTTGCAGAGTTTAACTTGTCACAGGCCATGCTGTTGGGAATGGTATAGACACAGACTGTCTAATGCAGTCAGTTCCATTCATAAAAGAAGTGGACAGTATCTTTCCTAGAACAAGGCATAATCTTTCTGCTGCTGAGCCATGGCAGAATTTGAAGGCTAAAATAACATTTTACATTTATTATATAAAAGCTCATTGAAAACATTAGAAGTCATCGTACCTGATCACCATCCATTCCCTTCATCCTTTAATTTACTGAGAAGTTAACTTACTCTGTAGGTATATGAATGCTGAGATAGTAATGAAAAGTGATTCCTGTGTGTCAGCCAGGAAGGACATGAATAATCTTTGGGATTACTGTAGTACATCTGGAGAGCATGGACATGTGCTTGCCAGATGGTTGGGCTTCTCTTCATAAGTACTATGAACTCTGCAATCAAACCTCAGATTCTGTGTTGATCTACAGTATATATGTGTGCAATTTGTCACTGGAACAGGCTCCCCAGGAAAGTGGTTGCAGCAAAAACCCTGTCAGAATTCAAGGAGTATCTGGATGATGCTCATAGTCATATGGTTTAGTTTTAGGTTGTCCTGCGAGGAGCAGGGAATCGGACTCTGTGATCCCTATGGGTGCTTTCCAGCTTGAGATACTCTGTGATTCTAATTTCATCTCACAGGGACTCTGAGTACTCTGCCAGCTGGTTTTATTATGTGAAAGGCAAAATTCTGTTGTGGTATGTTGTTGCCAAAGCACATCTTTCCCTCACTGTATACTCATAGAACGCTTGTGTTTGCTAGTTGTCTTTAGCAAAGCAGCTTTTGTCTCTTGCTTTAGCCTTACTTTTAGCACAGCCATATCTAGATACTGTATGTCAACAGCTGTTTCTAATAATTCTATTAGAGCTTGTGTGAAGGGGACAATGAAGTTCTCACAAGGCAGGGAGTCACAGGCACTCTGTCCTTAAGGTTATATTTCCCTGGGAGTTGACTCTTGAAGTATTTACAAAAGAGGGTGTGAAGTTATGCATTTTGGATTTGAATCTTGAACTGATGACTAAAGCAACATGAGAACAGCATTTGATGTGGAACATCATGTTGAATACACCTGTTAGCATCCCACACACTGAAGAAAACAACCCCAATATAAGAAAGAGTTACACGGGCTGCATCTTGCGCAAAGCTTTCCAATACATCTGTAACCAAGAGAAGCTGAAAACATTAGTTACTGTAATACTCTTTCTTAGAAGTTTTAAAACTTGTAAGTTAGGGTTCCTGGAACTGTACAGTTCAAAGACACTAATGGCATTTTAGTGAACTTACATATTATACACAGGTGAGTATGTGTGTTATATTGAAGACAAGACAAGGAATTTCCCATATATATAGCTTGCAACTGTAATACATAATTCTGTTTTTTACCCTAGCTTATTTCTGTGGAACACTAGTGATAATTGTCATATTTTCATCACTTTTATCAATTATATCACTCATTTGAATTTCTGAGAAGTATAGGCTTTCTTGTTGATGAAATTCTTCAGGGTTTTGCTGTCCAAGTAGCTTTCATTACTACTAAAACATCATGAGGTTGCCAAGATTTACAGTGTGAACTAAGCCACAT
>VYZX01019480.1:0-13048 GCA_013401335.1 Brachypteracias leptosomus
ACCATAAAGGAAAAAAATTAGTTCTGAATATAGAAGAATGAGAGAGGAATCCTCACAGCTGGCAAAATATCAAAAAATAAATAAATAAAACAAACTATTACTAACAAGCTATAAAATAGCATTTTACTGTTTCCTGTTGGGCAAACCCTAAGGAAAACAGTTACTTCATATAATTAGGAAAGCACTCATTCAAATAATAATCACAAAATGAACATTGCACTTAAAGATTTAAAAAATAATTTTTTAAACAATATTGATATCAGTCGCAGTTCATAAATTCCACTTTGTTTCAAGATAAATTTTATGGTAATGCATACCACTTATGTGGCAATCCATAATATGATTGCTAATTTTTGTATGTTTACAATTAAATACTCTGGAGTTCTTCTGCTCCATAAATAATATTATTATTCTTTTTCCAAATTGGATTTTGATACGCAAAACCAGATAATTGGACTTTCAGTTTGTCCTCGCTAGCGGATGGAAAAAGCACAAAAATATCAAGATATTTTCAGGGCTTCATAAAATGTTAACGGGGCAGTTGGCTAGCCTTAAGCATGTAAACTAGCAGATCCTTAGTTTCAATGTCTTTTTTTGACTGGCATAAATAGGGACAGGTAAACATTAGGCTAAGAGTTCTCAACAGGATCTCCGTCAAATCTGAAAGCTCTGATTTAACATGACAATGTGTCACCTCTAACATACTGCACACTAGGTTTGTACAAGGGACACTGAACAAGCCAAGTAAAATGAGTAATCCGAGACTGTATCGCACAGAAGCTCAGTATTAGTGCTGCCCATGGTGCTTCTACTCACTCTAGCATAAAAAAAACAAGCCCTGCTATGGAGGATCCTGTACATCTTCTGGGACTATACCAATTACTTCCATACAAATTCACCCCTCACTTTCAAAACTGAGAAACCAAAAACAAACAAAAAAATCTGCAGCTACAAGCTTAACAATAAGCCTTTGAAATCACATTTAATAAACTAAAAAGTAAAATGATAAGCTTCTGACCACAATCCTTCAGGACTGAACTTCTGAATTAATGCAACTAATGCACTTTTTGCTTTATCGAATGTGATTCAGACTAATTTCACCAAAAACATGATAAGGTAAAGGTGAGATCATGGACTACAAGAGATCACAACTCAATGCAAAATGTCTATGTACAAAGCCAGAACAGTAATGTAGATATGATCATCAAAACAATAAATCTGAAAGTATGATCTAGCTAGACTGGTATTTTAAATCTGCTTTGTTACATACATGCTTACACATACATGTGTGCATATATTCACAAGTATACAGTTTCAAAACGTTTAGATTATTATTTTAGTGGTTTAGTTCCATGCAAGACACTGGGTCTTTCTCAGTAGAGGCTGAAGTTTCTTTGACAGATATCCTAAACCAACCTGCTGTAGAAATAAAGCTGCTTAGGAAAATCTCAATAGTATGTTCGTGAAAAGCAAAGTTAGATGTTACTTAACACATTAAAGCAGTGAAAATAAATTTATTAGAAGCAATCTGTCATTGCAAATTTCACATCTGTTCCAAAGACAAGACAAAGTGGTTTGTTTTGTTTGTTTTCTGGGTGCTTTTTTGGTGGGGGTTTTTTTTGTGGTTTTGTTTTTTTTACATCTTGTACTGTCAGAAGACTGAGATCTTATTTGCTTTGTTCTTGTTCATGAAACACTGTGAAATGCAATGATTTATCCATTAAGACAAAAGCTTAACAAAGCACTTTCTGGAATCAAATTATTTACAAAATCAATTTTGTTAATAAATATACAAACAGTCTAGCAAAAATGTTTAGAAAGAAATAGTTTGTGAAATATACCAAATGAAAAAAATCCAACGAAACCATCACACAAAAAAAACCCCAAACAAACCCTAACACCTCCCACCCGTGAAAAGCCATCAATTCAGGAGCCTTCCTGAAAGTTAGGCCATTAGCCAAACGAAGAAATGTTATGATAGCCTTCATCCACCTAGGAATACACACACTCCAGGGCCTCAAAATCACGTTCAGCTGATGTAACCTGCCGAGCTGTCCAGAAAAGCTTCCCCTCCCATATATAAGTAACAATTACTTTAGACTTGTTAAGTTTGCTGTGAATACCAAATCCAACATTTAGTACTTCAACTGTTATTTTGAACAGCTATTTTGAAACATAAGATTTTTAATGTCTACAAGTTTTTGATAGTGTAATTTTACATTTAGTGTCTCCTTTGAAAGGCAGCAAAAAGCATAGCAGCTTCTTTTGATATTTTAATGTCTTTACTATTGCCTTTGACTTGGCTATCAATGCAAGACAAGCAATGTGGCAATAGAAGCAGCAAGCTAGAGGTTTTTTTAAAAAGTTTTGTTATTTCTGAAAATAAAACTAAACTTGATCAGTAAGAATGCAGTAAGTGATCAAATAAAAAAGCAACACCAGAAACATTTACAATCTAAAATAAAGATGACCAAGCAAGCCTGCAAAGCTAGAGTAAAATATTTGCTATGTATAAAGGATTCAAGATTTACTTTTCCCAGTTTCTATAATACTGTTTTATTAAGGTTTCTCTACAGAAATTTGAAAGTGATCTGAGCTGCAAAATGAATTGGAAAACGTTGAGTGTCTGCATTAAACCCAAATTCAGTTCTTAACATTTTGAAGACTGCTGAAGCACAATGAAAGTGAATAATATCACTGGTAAAAAAAAAAAGTTCATATATAATGATGTTGAGTAAAAATGAGGATCACTGGGGGTAAGAAATATTAAAAAAAAAGAAAAAACTATGACAAATTCTGGCTTTTACAATGAACAACTGCAGGTGTCAAGAACCAGCACTCTCAAATCAAACATAAAAGAAAAGACAGGCACATCAGTACACCATTAACACTTGCAATGGGGTGCAGCTGTCAAGCTGCAGGACTGCCTGTTGTCATGAGAAGCCACAGCACAGGTTTGCCCTGACACTGGTGTGATTTGCTCTGACCAATCTCTTTTGAGTTTCAAACAACATCTGGATTTGTGTGCTTCTAATTCTTAAAAGGGTTCAAAGCACAAGTATGAAAAAGCCTACACAAGTACAAAACCTGACCTTCTTCACCTTCCCATTTTTCTGTTTTCCAATCCTTCTAGTCCTGCTTCTTTAACAGAAAACTATAACAGGGTTGGAAACAGCATGGGGCATGGACCTTGATGTAGTATCTAAAGTAAAAATCTGCTGCCTTTGGTACATTTCAAGAAAAAATTATTTATCTGCTGGAAATTCATTTTTAAGTGTTTTTCCCTAACATGGAGATAAAACTTAAAAGCTGAAAAATCATATGCAACTAGGCTTGACACTGATATAACTACATTCTCAAGCACACAGTTTTCTTCATGGATAGACCACAGGCAACTCATCAGCAGATAGTCAGCATATAATGCTAAACACGTACATGGCTTCCTTCGTTCCCCCATTATGGTGAGTATCACTGGCAGGACAGTTTCTGGTCTAACCACACAGCCAATGGTCCACTAAAGTGAGAGGGAAGACAATTTCCATGAGTTATTCAATTTTGGCATGAAACATTCTTCCATTTTGACATTTTCTACTTCTTAGAGTTGTCAGTTTTCTATTCCACACCACCAGGCAATAAATATATTTGTGTTGGTAAGAGTGAGTGGATTTCCTTTTTGTTTGTTTGTTTTGTTGTTACTTTGACTTCTTCTACCTGTCTCTTGAGACAACAAATTTAATCTTTTTTATTGGTAAGATCTCAAAACCCAATAAAATGTTTTATCAAGCATTCAGTGAAAAAAGTATGAGTGGAAAGGACATTTAAAGCAAATAAGTACTTTCCCCTTCTACATTCCATTTTTTATGAAACAAGAAGTAAGCATTCTTTATCACATCGCTGAATCCTATTAAAAAAAAACCCCAACACAAACACTTGAATACAACCTACTCAAGACTATGTGTTAACAAAAGGTTGGGGTTTTTTGATCTCGGCATAGTACTGAGTAAATGCTTTCCTTAAGCAAGCAAAACAAAAAAAGTGAAATTGAGTATCCTCCAGGTAATTCACAAGTGCTTTGAGTAAAAGCTGAATTTTACAAGTACAGACTTAATATTACAATGATCTTTTTGCCACAGAAAATAGCCATGCCAGCATAGATGGACTGTGCCAAGTCCTCGTATGATCATTCTGAAACAGGCCATATTACAGCTCCATCACTTTCATATTTAATAACTGATTATTTAAAAATTAAGGGAAGTATCACCATTATTATCTCTTTAATAAAGCAACAAAAGATAATCACAATACAAATAGATCAACCTCATTTGGATAAAAAGGTGAACTGTACTTTTCTGTAGTGTACAAACTGCTTATGTCTGAAAAAAAACTACTGAAAAAAACCCAATGAAGTAGAGAGCTATTCTACATTAGCATTACCTTCTTTCCCGGCATCAAAAAATACCATTAATATAAATAATGCTGTTGGAAAAGCTTGCCGGATATGCTTAAAATACTTCCACCGTAAGTCATCATTCTCTAATCCAATATATGACTGAAAAACACATAGGATAAAGAGTTATAGTCACAAAACCCCCAAATCCCTCTAAAAGAAACAAAAAAAACCCCAAACAGGATCATAAAATTTCATTTCAAAGCCACAACTGAAAAAACGATACTAGAATATGAGATCACAGCCCTTTCACCAGGAGGATTACAGATGTATTGCCATTCCTAGGACAACACCAGAAACACAAAAGGAGGTTTCTCTCTCCTAGAGTCCTCTGCCTCATTCATCCCACACCTGCTTGAGGCAAAAAAAATCTGTGGAGTTTGCATGCCCCAAACAACTAATTCCACCCCTTACCATCTAAAAACCAAGTTCCTAAGAAGTAGCCCATCCTTTCTTTTCACCTAGCTACAGCATATCACGAACAGTAGACAACAAAAACAAATCCAAGGGTTCATTTTTACTCTAAAAGAACTCATAGCTAGGTGTTCAATTTTTTGTCCCTTTGATACATATGTGATTTATAAAGTAATTTGTAATTTAAAAAATTCATACAGCAATGTCCAAGCCACTAACAATCAGAAGCATGCTACCACAAAGTGGTGTGAAATAATGCTAGAGGAGGTGAGGAAAACAGCAGCTATTACTATAACACACAGAATTTGGAGGACAAGCAGCCAAAACAGAAACACAGGTAAACCATTTCAGCTAACAAGCTTCGGTGTTGTAAGACCAAACACAACAAAACAAGCTAACGCTAAGCTACAGTTACACAAATAAAAATGAGTGAGGATACCTGCATGCTGTACCACTGTGCAGAGCTGCAGAGGACACATCATCTTCTGTATTCAAAACCACTAATAACCCATGTAGGGGAAGCAGCATGAGTCTATATATGCAGTCTTCTAGAAACCATCAGCTTCCACTTATGGTGTTAATTTACACACAGCTGATTCCTATATTCATGTGATGGAGAACACTTACCACAGCAATTAAACACGTCACCAAGTCATGAAGAGGAAGCTTCCACTTACCTAAAATTAAAAAAAAAGAAGATGAAAATTATGTATCAGGAAACCTAAGTTATAAATCTGGCATTTAGAGGAGAAAAAAGTAGTTTTACTTCATTCAGTTTTGACTCTCCCTTCTTCTCCCTCCTCCCACAAAAGAAAAAAAAAAAAGGGTTAGAGATGTTTTGCAGGGGATAAGAAACTATAGTAGTCTGCACATGTACTACAATCAGTGCGTACATTTAATCAATAGACATCAATATCAATATGACCTCTTACCCAAAATGGTGCAGAAATTCAGCATCCTGGGAAAGGGATATCTATAATAATTCGGGGTGATGGGGAGAATTCAGGTGGGGAGACAAAGCCTGTCTGGCAGGGATGGCTGGAAGGGTTGCTCTGGTCAATCCCCTGACCAGAGAGCCAGCCCCACAGCTCACCTGCTCCCTCCCTCCAGGGGCTGCATCAGGGCTAATCCTTCTGCCTGGAGCAACGGCAGAAAGGTGACTCAGTCAAGGCACACCTGAGGCAGCTCCACCCCTCATGAATGGGTTGAATGATTTCAGTGGTCCTACTCCAGAACAAGTGAAAACTAAATCTATACGTTATTATATACCTAACAACCATACAATTGGCATAGTATTAAATCCAGTACACGAAATAGTTCTTTGTTAGATCAGAAGTCCCCCCTAATTCATTAGATTTGTAAGTAAAAAGTGTGATAATAAATAGGCATTTAGTGAAATCTGATATGAGGTAGTGTCTGAAAGTTACTGGATTTTAAAAAGTAGAACATACTGTTCCCACTGTAAACATGCATACAGACATGCAATCCCTTTCTAACTACTAGCATGCATTATCAAAGAAGGGGTAGTTTGAGAATACATCACTGCCCAACCACATGAAACGTTTAACGTGTAAGGACACTTAAAAGAGTGGTTAGGAGGAAAGAAAAAGGAAAGGAACAGTCTCTCATTTACAACTGATCCCACCTTTGAACTGCACTGGTCTTTTTCTAAATTTGCCATCATAGGACGTGTTTGATTAATTTAACACATGATGTTGTGCATTTAAATAAGGAACTCTGAAAGCCTGTGAAGGAGAAACAAAAGATTTCCTACTGACTGTAGTTGATTACATAATAAACCTCTAATTCTCAGAAGATTTTAAATAGTTTGTATGCAATTGTGCCCTTCCAACATATATTTAAAATGCATCTTTTTTTTTTTTAACATAGCACATATGTTCTTACCATTTTGGAGACAGAGGTGCCATCTTGTTAGCACAAGGCTGTGCCACGCAGCATAACTGCAGAGTCCCTTTCATCATACCGCTACAGAGAAAAATGGATGATGTGCCATCTCCTGGTTCAGAAGGACTGAGCTCCCCATGCCAGACCTGAGTACTTGTTCAGCAGCTCCATAGTGGACTGCTGGTCCTACCAGGATCTCCTGGCTGGGCATGAGAGTACAGACCAATGATGGCACGCTGTAGATGTTTTCTACTCATACCTAGCGTTCATCAGATTTCATCCTCTTATCCCCTTCCTTTATCCCAAGGGGGAGAGAGGAGGATGGGGTGGGAGGTAGGGATGCAACATGACAGGGATGACATAACACCAGAAAAACCTTCTGACAATTTATGTAAAGCTCTTCATTAATGCTCATTTTTTTCTAAAACTCATTTCATCTCTAACTAAACCAAGACCTTTTGAGAAATACATATCCCTTCAGCCTTTCACTTAATGTTTGTATATCACCCACTGCTTTTCTGTGTCCTTTCACCCAAACACACACTCTGCATGGAAGGACTCAAAATGGGCCCTAAACAAATGCTCATATTTGAACAAGAAAATTTATATTCATGATATGCTTGGCAAACCAGGACTTGGGACATTGAGCACAGGTCAGATACTGTTTCTAAGGTACCCCTTATTTCCACTACTATCTTACTGTTACAGGATAGTTAGAAACACAGAACAACAGCTGACTTTTAATAAACGCATATGAGCATTAAGAATTAAACTATAAGCAGCCATCCTGGGAAGAGTTACCAAAATGTTTAACTTGGGTGGCTATCTGAATGATTGGGTAGAATCTGATATAACTGTCACTCCTCCTAGGCAGTGTCGCACAGCGAGCTGTGCTTTCCCCCTCCAGCTCACCCCACTGCTAGGTCACCTAACACTCCATTAGAACAAGCCCATATTTCACTTTTAAATAAAATAAGAAAATTAGCAAAAGCATAAAAGCAAAAGCATCTACTTTCTACACATTTTAGTTCTAGTAGTTCATTACAAAGCTTATAAGACTCTGTCCTCCCTCCAAACTATGACTGTGGATATCACTCCTATGTTTAATGTCCTGTATATTTAACTACTCTTTATGAGACCTTGTATCATCATCCTATTCATGATTCTATAATTTTTAAAAACCCACAAACCAAACCCACAGCATAAAGTACACAAGTACTGTACTGAAGGTGCTACCATCAAATTCATTAATCCTAACAAGTACAGCTCTATCCAGAGGAGGGAAGCTGTGCTCCAAGATAAGCCCTTGGCATGACTGGCTTTCTTTCAAGTTTCTAGACTTGACTCAGAGGAAGATAAGGACACCTTGAAATCCCAGATCAGAAAAACTTGCGTGTAAAAGTTAACCTTGCTTCAGAGTCACTCAGGTTCAAGTCTACATGCTTTGCCAAACTGAGATTTTAGAAGAACAAGCAGTGAGTATGCCATGCAGCGAAAGCTATCTTTTATTTAATTCTGGTTTAAAAAAAAAGAAACAGAAAGTTATGGCTATTGCATATATGCAAACACAGTTTGTTTTAGTCCAGAAACAAAATATTGCAAGCAATAAACAGGAAAGTTTTTCTTGCCTTAAAATTGTTCCTTTTCTATTCCTTTAATGACACTAAACCTGCCAGCATCTACATATATTTTATTTTAAATAAAATCTGAAGTATCCTGACGTCAGACTACCTCTCTTCTGCTACTTCAATCCCGAGCAGTCTAGGTATCAACACACAGGACACTGCCTTGCTGCTAAGTACTGCACACATTAAGGAAAACAACACAAACAACGTTTTCCTTTCTAGCAAGATTTCAAGAATATATATAAACCTCTAGTCTGTATTGTAACTGTG
The DNA here is from genome assembly GCA_013401335.1 of Brachypteracias leptosomus. Classification (NCBI taxonomy): domain Eukaryota; kingdom Metazoa; phylum Chordata; class Aves; order Coraciiformes; family Brachypteraciidae; genus Brachypteracias; species Brachypteracias leptosomus. The sequence goes on from VYZX01019480.1 coordinate 8,662, forward strand.
TGTTTTTATTCTCCTTCACTAGATTCAGTTTAAAGGGATTTGTTTCTGCACCAACTGTGGTTAACTCACAAAAATGCCTGTAAGATGGAGATAAGCTGTGACCACAGTCGCTGCTCTATTAGTTTGCTTGTGTGGTGGATGTTTTTGTGATTATAGTTACTCCACGATTTAACGGTAGGAGGCTAATGGAATTGTTACTTGCTACAGTAACAGGCTAAATCAGTTGGGGAAAGGAAAAGAAATGTGTTTACACTTGAAGATGTCACATAAAACAGTGGGAAGCTCCCACCCCTGACACAAGAACTCGCATGCTTATTCAAGGACTCATCTACATTATTACATGCTCCTTCACACTTAGAAATCTATTAATTTACAATTAGTTGTATTGATTTTAAAGCAGATTTGCAAGTTCTTAATAATTTACGGACTACTGAAGAAATTAACTCTGCCCCTTCGAAAGGTAAGCATTCTTGATAAAGAAGCCTTGGCACAAGTTACTGAACACGTTGCTGATCGTCTGGATCTTCTGCTGTAAATTCTACATTAATTACAGCAGAACTGATTGGTAGATTCTATCTATCCCACCAAGAGTTTCTTCCCTTGCTCTTGACAGTAATCCACCAGCAGGAAATGTAATCGGCCACTGGAGATAATGTCAGCCCAGCCTCTGATGCCTTGTTAAGTCAGAGAGATTTAAAATAATGTAGTTATTGCATATACCATCTCATTGCCAAGGACACTGTGTTCTCAGAAAACCTCAAACTGACCAAAAAAAGAAAATCTGAAAAGAAATGCTGCAAAAAATACAATTTCATCATATTTTGATAGCTGTATCTACTGTAACACTGAAAAAACTGTCAGGGGCCCAGTGATTGGGAATTAACTACTTCTACAACATATACTTTATAAAACATGAGAATATGTTTCTAGAACAACACTTGTTGCTTATTATTTTATCAAAACTTTTATAAAGTTGGGTATGTGTGTCTGTAATATTTTAATAAAAGAGTAAGGCATTTTATAAAATATTAATTTTGACGTATTTTTGCAATTCCTCCATACAAATATGAAAAAGTTTACTTTCAATAAAAATCAATTATCTCATTTTTCTGCTTTGCTCAGTAGTTCAGTCAGTGACAGTCTGTGAACTGAATTCATTATATTGAAAGGGATTCACCCAACATTGAAAAGTTGGTCACTACATAAAACACTTAATGTCTGATTCATAAAACCATGCTATAGAAACATTGTACCAGTGCTAATGATAAAACCTCTACCAAACACAGCCCATCTCTGAGAAGTCTTTTGGTTCTGTGTATCTCTTTCTTAAAATAAAAATTCTCCTGTTCACTGACATGTTTTCAGTAAGTTACTCAATGTAACTTTGTAAACTCTCTGCATCTGAGAGTGTGGCACCTAAATATAAAACCAAAAATAAATAAAAGTGGATAAAACTTGCACATGTAAATATATTTCATGAACATAGAAGTACTAGTTGTGCAATGTCGGTGGCAAAACTTTTGCCTCTGTGCAGCACCTGTTCAGTGGACAGACAGACTCGATCTCTGTGAAAAGGTGTGTCAGCCCTAGTTGTATTTATGGCACCCCAACAAGATCCTGGAAGAACTGTTAAATTGTACATGGTTAGTTATTCACTCTTTAACCATGGCACAATCTGAGCAGTGTACAAACTCTGATGAACTTATCTATATAAATACACACATACTCCCAAGGTAGTCATGCAATTGGAGGCATTAAAATGGTGTATACAGGGTGTTAAACTTCTAAATATGAGACAGTCAATGACATTAGTTCTCCATACAGCACTCATCAAGATCTTGAGTACTAGATGAGGCAGTGGCTTTTAGAGACTAGGAAAAACATGGAAAGGCACGCCATAATTCTCACAGACCAAGGAGTTGGCTGTAAGCTGCAGGGGCAGCCTGGGCAGCTGCACTTTAACTTTTGAGCCCCAGACTTTGCAATTTCACTATGTTCTTTTCAATAGACTTTGTAAAGCTTTAGGGACAGGGATCAACTTTTTCTTAAAATGCAGTAATGTACTAGCTCACTGAGGGCTTAGAAATACTGTACAGCTCAAATAGTGAACAAGCCAGCATCCTTTCAAATTATCTTAACATTCCTTAAAGCTAAGTACTACAAGGAGTCCTTTGCTGTAAAACTAAGAGCTGCTTGAAGATGAGAAAATGAAGATCCTAGAGTTACAAAATAATTTATTCTGCAATATTTAGGAGCTTACCAATTAGCAACGTAATACAGATCTTCACTGCCACTTGTGTTTCAAATGCAGATCCACCTGTCCCCATGTGCCTTCTTTTAGCATATCTTTACCATGAGTGAACTAATAAAATGAACATGATAGAAGGATTGAGAGATCGCTTGTTTTTGATAGACCATGTCAATATGCTGGACAGAACAAATGAATTTGTACAATCCCAAGATGATGTCACCAAGAGTGGGAAGAGAAATCAAAAGGAATGTTACAGACAAGCAAAATTAATGCCTAACTGGACATCATATACTATTTCTATTTAATAAAACAGCCAATTTTAACAGAGATGTTCTTTTCACATATGTCAGCAGCTGCAGACTGAGTGCACCTATAGGCAGTTTGTAAATGCCTTTTACTGAAAGCATTTTCAATTTTCTCTAATTTTTATTAAAGGCATTGCCCAAAAGATTTATCTGAATAGCATAGGCACAGACACTCAGTTACCCAGTGCTAACACATTCCAAGTGCTACCAGATAATGTCAGGCACTTGCTGTACACCAGCCTTATAAACCCTTATACTGTATTTCACATCTGAAAATTTGTGAAGTGTAACATTGTTTGACCGGCTCATTTCTTAGCAGCGCATGGCCCTGCTTTCCTCCACCATTGCCTGTTGCCATGCTCTCACCCATCTCAATAACAAATGAGCCCTTGGTGTTTACTCTAATCAAAATTCATAGCTACAGCTAACTGCTGCAGTTCTGCACTCATCTACAGGAATAAAACAGGCTGTGGGTCTGATTAGCCATCAGCTGGGCTATATGTTGCTACTAAAAAAATTCCATGTTGCTACTGACAGTCACAGTTCATTTACACCTCATTGTGATAGATGCACAGTCAGTCAGGAAGAGAAGGTCAGGAGCCACTTAAAGGGCAGTGTGAACCTCTATAGGTAAATCACAAAGAAACATAGCGGACAATCAATGTTTTGTGGACAATCAAACTGTTTACTACATCATAAAATATTACTATATGTCAATGCAATTACACTTAAGACAGAGTCTCCTAAAGACTCGCTAGATCAGGACAGAGACAGACAAACACATAGTTAAGGTGTTTGGTCTGTACAGGGGAGCTAGAAGTGACCTAACAGCTGTATTCTACTCAAGAACAAAGGCAGGAGATGTTTGCTTGGCAGGGGAGCTCAGAGACCTGCTTTCTGCTGTTGCAGTTCCTCCTGACTGCTCCACCAGGAGCTATCCAAAATTTTGTCCATCCTAAGTAATTGCATCCATTGCTATTAAGGGCATGTCCCCTTACTGTTCTTGTGATATAGGTGNTTGTCATAATTTAGAACTCAATCATGGGGGTATTCTAAGGGAAAACAGAGCTACTCTGTAGTCACAAAGGTGTCTAGCAGTGATACAGGGTGTTGCACAAACTGATAAGGAGGTGGATGAGAAGTCAGAAATATATCATATTTCCTGGATATGTTGTTTGAAGGGAGCAAAAAAACTTCACAGATTTGAGGGAGGAAGGAATGCAAGTGTTCCTTGCATATAGTAAATGTTCCTTGAATATAAACAAGGACAGAAAATTGAGGAACGCAAGCAGTTACAGACTGAAGGAAATTCAGCCTCTAGGAGACCAGCCACACAGCAGAGTGGTTAGAATCAGGAAAGAGCTGGAAGGCTGAATCAGCAGAATACTGTTTTCAGTGCAGGGAGCTATTAACATCACAGTCTGATGCAATGTGTGTAATCTGTGAAACAGCAGATAGCCATGGCAGTAGTGACCACACAGTGCTCTATTAACACAAATGCCTGTTTCCGCTCTGCGTGGGCCCAGATGTAACAGCTCTGCCCAGAGGGAACAGACCAATTTATGAAACCAAAACTCGATGATCTTATGTTGCTGAGCATTGTGGAAAAACAANGAGTTTAACTATCTGCACTGGTTTTTGCTGGGATGGAGTTGATTTCCCTCATAATAGCTCATATTGGGGCTATGTTTTGGATTTGTGACCAAAACAGTGTTGATAACACAGGGATGTTTCAGCTATTGCTGAGCAGTGCTTACGCAGCGTCAAGGCCTTTTCTGCTTCTCACCCTGTCTCCTCAATGAGTAGGCTCAGGGTGCACAAGAAGTTGGGA
>VYZX01019480.1:20406-71549 GCA_013401335.1 Brachypteracias leptosomus
TATAAGCTGGAACATAGGAGGTTCCACCTAAATATGAGAAGAAACTTCTGCACGGTGAGGGTGACAGAGCACTGGAACAGGCTGCCCAGGGAGGTTGTGGAATCTCCTTCTCTGGAGATGTTTAAAGCCTGCCTGGACATGTTCCTGTGCAACTTGGTCTAGGTGATCCTGCTCCAGCAGGGGGATTGGACTAGATGATCTTTCGAGGTCCCTTCCAATCCCTAACATTCCATGATTCTGTGATTCCGTGACCATACTATGACCTTAAGCACTCTTAAAGTGGAGGGAACTTACAGCTTTTAAGGCATTTTTGTAACTTAGAAAAATTTTCTCATTTTCTCTTACACTGAAAATTGTTTGGCACCTTTATGTGAGATTTAATAGCAGATGATGGCAGAGAGGAAAATCTGGATAAAAAGAGAGGTACAAATACCCTATGAACTGACCTGACCTGTCAGGGAAGAGAAAGGATGCCACAGTAGATCGTTTAGTTTAAGAAGCTTTTAAATCCGAAAGGTGAGTACAGAATACTGTATATGTTTAGGAAAACTGACAAAGATTACAAGGACCTTACTTTTTATTTTCCTGACCTCTGTGGATTTGCATTTTTATCCATGTGCTAATATAGATAATGTTTATTTTCCATAAAATTTAATGTAGCTTTCATAAAATTAATCAGAAAGAGAGAAGGAAAGATATGAGGAGTAATTCAATCAGAACAGGGTAAAAAAAAATCCTGCTTTGATTCATGTCAACCCATCTTTATGCACCAGTTAATAATTGAGTAGATTTTGCAAAACTGAAAAAAAAATTGTATTTGTTGTACAGTTAGACAGAAGGAACTGTACTTCATACATTTAAAAGGCATGAATATTCAAATAACCAGTTTAGATCACTTAAGATTTGTCAATTTCCCAACTGTTACCACTCGTTCTTCATAAAAGGTCTCCTTACATAACCTCATATCAAGCATTAGAAAATGCAATTCCCCAAAGCATTAGTCACTTCCAAAAATTTAGGTCAGAGAAGATTTCTACACTTTAACATCAAAATAGTATTTCCCTGAAAGCTCACAGGAATTTGATTCTATTTCCTTGAAAAGTTCTACTGAATGCAACAGAAAGCAAAGCACAAACACCAAACCTTTACCACAGCCTTGTGCCCAAGTGTCAGAGAAAGAGCTCAGAGAGCTCTGAAAAGACAAGACCTCTCAGATGATGTGCGTGAAATGAGGAAATGTATTGTATCAATTTTCATCAGCTAAACTCACAAATAGCTTTTTAATTACAGAGCATCTCTTCACTTACCACCTTAGAGAGGCTATAGTAGATTTGATAGTTGGCTGAAGCATGCTTTCTAAGAAAGTATTAGAAATGCATATGAATAAAACCAAAAATACTCCTTCCAGCCCTCTGGGTCATGGAAATTAGAATAAATTACATCCATTATAAGCAAGTGACCCTTGTCTGTTAAACCTCCCTTCTAAATTAAGTGAAAGTTAGATACAGAAGCATGGAGGGGGAGAAGCTAAAGTACTATTTTTTAAATACATATGTAACAGGTAAAGGTTCATAGAATTCAATAATAAGTGATATTACTGCCAAGTTCCTGCCAGTAATGTACAACTGGTAAACCACATAATTAAAGAAACAACAACAAAACAGTTGGCCGATACTAATCTCACAACCTAGTGCTGTGGCTTCATTCAACTCGGCTTCTACAGCCTTTCTTCTTCTACCAAGTAAAGCAATGCTATCTACATGTGCTCCCTGCTTTAGCAATATATGCCCAGTGAGGCATTTTTCTCCCAGCTAGTTTTACTCCTCTTCCCAACATGGGCTGGAGCAGAGCAGGATGACTACAGGTCCTGGGAAGACTGCAGGCGAAAGGAGGAACTTTTATGGAACAGGGTTTGGGAACTGTTAGCACTACCTGATATTACAGCCTTCACCATGGGTGTAAGTAGAATCATAGAAACTATCTGGTTGGAAGAGATCTTCAAGGGCTTAAAAAAAATAAAATCCAGCTGATGAAGAATCAGGGGAACAATGAGTGTATATAATTTCCCCTTAAGCTCTCTCAAAACAGAAGGCAGAAATATTATTGCACACCATAGATCGAAATGTGTTAATTCGTAGTATCATCATCATCATCATGAAGGATAACTTATGTTTCCCACTAACTGCAGAAGATGAGAACTGTGGCCATGATAAAGCCAGGGGGAAAATACAGAGCTCTCCCATGTCTCAGGACTTCTTCAATTAAAAAGAAAAGGAGGGTAATTGTAGTGGGCAGCTCTCTTCTGAGGGGAACAGAGGGGCCCATTTGTCGACCAGGACATTTGTCCCACAGGGGACAGCTCCGGCTGGGGGGTTGGACTAGATGATCTTTCGAGGTCCCTTCCAACCCCTAACGTTCTGTGATTCTATAGAAGAAAGAAATAATGTAGGAACTCTTAACTAGAAGATATTTTTATTTATGTCAGTTGCAACTGTATATCTGAAGTTATAACAAAAATCCATCTATAATTTTTTCAAAATCTCATCTGACATCTTTTAAATTATGGATGCACTATTTCAGCATTAGCTACAAAGCAAACTTAAAAACAAACCAACCAACAAAACCCCCCTACTCTGAATCCTATAGTCTTCAACTTTATTTCTAACTCTACAGTCTAAAAAGTGCTAATTTGAAGAGTTGAGGGGAAGTGTGGAAGTGCCATGATTTCCCCCTTTAAAAACCTATTCTCCCACTAGCAGTTTGCTAGCTTCACTGCTAAGAAATAAGAACCAGAAAAGGATTTTGAAAGTCTAGGTTTTAGTGCAGATTTTAGAATCCTTTGTTAGGACTTCAACTGAGACTTTAGCCATCAGACAGAAGTTTCACTATGACTCTGTTTCTATCTTGAGAAAGATCAGCAGAGACTAAATGAAAGTTAGTCTGCTCAGTTATAGAATTACTTAAGGGAAATTATATTATAAAGACGACTTAGAAAAAAGTCTCTCAAAAGAGTGAGTGAAAAGCCTAAATAATTGTTCATTTTAAAGCCCCTCTCTGGATATACACTTACATAATCATAAAATGTATAAATTTAAAAAATAGTGTCAGTAGATCAGAACTGAGTTTTAAAAAGCATTTTCACACTAGAGATACTGGAATTATTTAACTATGACTTTAGTACTTGTTTTGCTAGCTCACTCTCTCTCCTTCAAACCATCCTGCTGACTACACCAATTTTGTGCTGCTAATTCTCTGCTTTCTCAGGCCCACTTCAAACTCAGCAACATTTTCTCAGCATACCTTCATCTTTTAGTCTTAGTTTCCACACTCAGGACAAACATCTATGTTCCTCTTAATCTTTTAGTCCTCATTTGTTTATCTTTTATTCTTCACCTGGTACAGGAAGTCTCTTCCTCAGGAACTTTCTGCAAACTGATTAGCTTCTTGTTTCTTCTGTTGCTCCTCCTTATTGCTTCCTCTCAGACTGATCTGGTTCCTGGTTGATATATCTCTAGCCTCACCCACCACCCCAGCCACAATCACCTGGGGGAAGGCAGGGCCTCACATAGGTGGGCCAGGTTCTGCCTCTGGGGCCTGAAACCACTGGGGGAACAAAACATTCTGCTGACCTCATCCATACGTCAACTCCAACTCAGGGCCCACAGCCCAGGCCCCAGCACTTCAGTACTTCTGCGGCAACAACTGTGTAAGAAAGATGTGCTTCCTCAGATGGCCTGTAATGCCCAAAGAATACAACTGTGGAGTTGAGAATTTCTCCATATAAACCTTAAAGGAGCCAGGAATTAAATATTAATAACCTTTTTTTTAAGAAATACTGAGGGATCAAAAGAAGGTTTACAGATTAATATGCCATCTAAAAATGGCCCATTTTTTAAAATGGTTACATGTAAAATTTAAGTTACTATATATAATATACTTGTATTTTTATATATAATGTAGATTTCAAAGTCTGTGAGATACTCCCGATGAAGTTCACACAGTTTGAAAATTGATCCCTCTTTGTTTGGTACCAGCACCCTTGCATATTATTTCTTGAACCAAATAAATTTTTCTCCCATCCTTGTGCTACTTTAATTGAGACATTTTATTAGTGGGTCACTAAATTGCAGCCTTGCTTTTAATTTTCAATCAATCATTCTAATCAGTTAACTGCGAGTAAAAAGAACAGCCTCTATTTAGCATGGAGTTTCCATTTTCTGCCTCATAGAAGTTTTATCTGCATAAAGTCAGAAATTCACCTAAATAATCAAATTATCCCATCCATTCACAAAATCACGTATCTGATTAAGTTAAGAGCAAACTGAAGTATTTTTCTACTCTTATTCTCCTTTGGTCTTTGCATTTGAAGCAGGAAATCAACTACCTTCTGAGTGGCTTTGGTTTTTTTTTCATGAGAGCTAAATTACACTACTATCAGACTGCTCTTCCTTCACAGCCTCACTGGAACTATATAGAACTTCTATATTCAAGTTGAGAGCCACCCTAGAATCTTCAAATGGCACTCTAGGAAGTTTCAAAAAATTTGCTAGTTTAAGTACTGGTCCCAGTAGCTCTCATGTAGTTTATGAAACAACCCTGTATACAAACATTGGCACTGGAATTACTTTGATACAAAGGGGGTTTTTTTGCTATTTTTCTTTCTCTCTCTTTAGGGCATAACTCAAAAGTGTAATAGTTGTTACTATAAAGCTTGCATAACATTAATTGTTTTTAGGAGTAAACCATGCTCGAAGTAAAAAAATGCTTTGAATTTCCCTTCATATCTCTGTCAAAACTTTCATTTGATACTTTGTCACATTAAACACAGAAGCTTGTCTTTTATAATTCCAAGAATTATAATTCCACTGACAATAGAAGAAAGGTTGCATTCTTCTGTCAGGTCATCAAGCAATTAGGGCATAAAAGACAAGCTTTCTCCAAATCTATTGTAATTCTTTGAAACCCTAGATGGAGGTATTCCACAAAATCTTAGGTAAAGCGTGATACCAGTAAGATCCTCTACAAAGCCTCATGAAAAGCAGCGTGGAAGATTATGATCCTTGCCCAGTCTCCTGCACAGGAACACAAAAGTCGCTGTCTACTTTGTGCCCCACACAGTGGCATGAAAGCAGCATGGCTTATGAGCAATCACAGCAAAAGAAATGTTATGTGGTTAATACCTACTGAAAAAAAAAACCCAAGCATTTTTTGTCCAATAAAACCACTTGATAAATTGCTTTTACTGTGCACCTCTGGCTATCTTCACCTGCCCTCTGCCCACAAATTCATCTCTCTTTCTCTTCTCTTTCTAACATCCCTAGGTATCAAGCCACAAGGCACAGCTGCTATTTAAAAATTATCACCCACCTAAAAGCAAATCCTTGTTTTCTCAAGCCCCACAATTTTTGTTCCAAAAGAACTTAAAAACCACCCAGCTATTAACTTGAACACATAGAGGGATTACTGACTCCCAGTAAACAATGCTCTCAAACTCTGGATCTCTGTGCACTTCCCACAGTTGAGGGAATGGTTGATAGAAATGTCACTTAACTTTACATGTCTAGAGAGTGACAACTTCTACATGACTTTTATTGTCAGTTGAGAGAAACAGACACTTCCATTGTATTTTTGGCACTAACCTTAGGATGATCTTGACCACATCCTAGAACAGCATTTTTTCTCTTCACCGACTACAAAGTGGGGGAGGAGAGGTGTCTACACCACCGGTTCACATGTGGCTGCCTATGTTGGGAACATTTTAAGTAAGATATCCTCTACCCTCAGTGTAAAACAATGAAACAGCTCTGTTCTGTTTAGCACTGCTGTAAATTACATAACACAGAAGAGTATGTGGAAAAAATATAGTGAACACTTTGCTTAGCAACAGATAGAGGAACAAAATTCACCTACCATGACATAGAAAACAGTTGTCCAAAATGAAGTCTTGCAGTGACTGATTATTGAAAAACTACAGTTTAAAAAAAAAAAAAAAACCCAAACAAAAAACAAAGCTAAAATCTTCAACAAGACTGTTATTTCCACTTCCACAGAAAAATGAGAAACTGATCTACAGAAAAAACAGATGCTTACATATTTTCCTGCAGCATTTGAAAGTATTAACTACTAAATGGTTTGTAGCAAAAGCCGGTATTCTAAGATAGTAACTCCTTAACATAATCATTAACAAAAAAAAGCAATATTGGACAAGCATAAAAATTCTGCTCTGAAAAAACATATCACTGAAAAATATAAAAGAAAGCAGCTGAAAGCATTTCTCAAATAGCACCTAACTCCTATAATTTCTTTCTTCCTTTTTTCAAAAAACAGCATGGGTAGATCCTTGCTTATACTCCCCATTTTAGCAGGATGAGTAAGGCTCAGAAATGAGCCAGAAGTTTATTTGATATAAAAATGCCGTTACTAGAAAACAACTAGTAATAGGACTAGAATGGAGAGAAGATTCAAACTTGAAAATGCCAAGTTTACTTTCTTTAAAATAACTTAATTAAAACAAAACAATCTTGTTCAATATCTAAAGATAACATTGAAGCAGTATGCTATGCAATAAGGCTGCTATATAATCTTCAGGGGACAATCTTTTTAACCTAAAAAACCCTCTTATCTATCCTTTATGCCCAGAATTTAAACAGAGCAAAGACTGTAAAGCTGCCTGAATAACATGCAGCAGAGGCTGAAAGAGCAGTAAGACTGAACCAAAACATGAAAGCCTCCCCAAAATCTTATCAAACAGCCAGCTGTCTGTAATAAGGGTGGTAGAGAGCAAACAAACTGAAGATCATCTTTGTGGAAGCTGGCAAGCTTTTCAGTGCCAACATAAAAGCCTCAGTTTAATGCATTGTGAAGCTCGCTTCCCGATAAATGTGAGAGAAGGTCAATTTTGATTGAAAATGGCATTTTGAAAATAAGAATTATCTAATCAATGTGTAAACATGCTTTTCTTTTACTACCAAGATGCAATAAGCAAAGGGCCATTTGTGGAATGGAGGTTCCCATTTAACAAATATTTCATAAGATATACTCAAGGAAGCGATCCAGTTATGGTGGACATAAGAGCTTTGACTGACAAGTAGTGAAACCTAAGGAAACATTTTAATTTCACATGCATTTACTATCTGAAAAACCTGATATATTATGTAATGCATCTCACCAATTCTCTTTCCTTTCCCATAAATCTCTCACCTTTTACCCATATTTAAAATAGCACAGTGTAGTATATAATATAATTACTTGCATTCACCCTGGAAATTCTATAATATATTTTTTAAAATCCCAAAACATTAAAAGAGAAAAGCCGCCACACCAAATCCAGCATATTCTTTAGCTTTTGACAGCTGGTTCCAGCAGATACCACAGCCAGTTTTCCAAGTCACCTGTAAAGACCGGTTTTGGCAAATCCGGCTCCTTGCTCGTGCTCCTTTCCTTCTCCCACAGAGATTTCATGACAGTTTGTTCTTGAGATTTCTGTGAAAAAATCCCTGCCCTACTGACATGTGAGAGATCCTAGGCCAGATTGGACCTCTGCCTTTTGGCTCTGACCAGACAAACATCTGCTATTTCTCCAATATTATTGAATTAATATTATAGAGGCACAAAACCAAATACATCAGTGTAAGAAAGATCTACATAAGTAGTCTCGTAGCCTAAATGATAACAAGTTACTTTAGGAGGATTATTTGAATATTACAATAAAATATGCTATTAAAGAAGTATTAGAAATTATAAAATTAGCTATTTCACTCGTATTAATGTTAGCATGAGACAAATTTAATCTACATTTCACAGAGTTATACTTAGAGGACAGGGAGAGCTTTCTGCACCAAAACCAGGCCCAAGCACACACAACTTACAGGAAGGAAACCCAAACAATGCAGGCCTGAAGAGAGATACAGAATGTATTTCAAACCAGAGATTAGCGAATGTTTTATATGTTGTTGTTCATAGACATTTCTAGGTACTTCTTTTTAAATTGCATTTTGAATAAAAGTTAATTTTACAAGCCAGTCAAAGGAGGTGGTTCTGTACACTAAGGCAAAATTCATATTCTTCTCCCCCCATTCCCAACTAATATTTTCATGGAGCTTCATCTGCCAGCACCTCCCAGTGCATTTAATGACAGAGGTCGAAGAGGCAGAAAAGATCCTCATGCAAAGTTACAAACAAATACTGTGGAGAGAAACATTAGTGGCTGAAGAATTACAGTGACAGAATATGTGGGGTAAGGTCATATCAAAGTAGAGGTAAATGGCTTTCCTGGTGGGCAGAGGCCATGGATTGCATGGAAGACTTCCCATGAAGTCTTTATTGTACATTTTCCCAATAGTTCTTACTCCTCCTCAAGGCAATTCTTGTGAAGGTCCATATGGTTAACACCATGTCAGAGAGACTCAGTTTGAGCACTCTGAAAAGCACCAAAGAAGGCTCAGTACATAGAAATTGGTCTAAGATACTGTCACTTGGGTAAAGGGGAGAGAGGGCATTAATTGTTTGTTTATTACACCTGAATTTTTTAAACAAAGTTCAGGAAGCTTTGTAAAGGTTAATGCCACTACTGGACGACTGCCATCATGTAGCAGAGACCAGGCATGTAACTGCCTAATTACAGATCAAGTTTAATCCACCAGATGATCTGGCTGTGCAGAAGTCTGGTAGGAGCTGTCACGAAACATCACCTTGAGGGGCTCAGTACAGGCAGGCTTCAAAAGCTTTATTTCACTTTTGAAACACTTCTGAAAGCACACCAGAAGGCAGTTTTAAAAATAGCTCTTTTTTCCACTCTGATGAAGCTTTTAAAACACTGAATATTGGTGAGCAAATTCAGCACATACCCAGAGCCAAGGAGCTACAATATGCTATCTAATGATGTGAACATATAATATCTCAAATGTGTCTTCTGAATATGACCATTAGTTTTCAAGATTATTTTATTATGCAGATATTTTACACAGTATCTCTTGTCTTTGACAACCAGCAGTAAATGAAGGCAGAGTCAAGAGTTTCTGGAACACAGTGAATTATTTCCTTAACTATCAGTAATCACAGACACTGTATTTCCACAAAAGCAGCATTAGCGATTGATTTATTTCTATCCAAAAGTTAAAGTGATGTTATAGCAAGGAAGCATAAGAGACAGCCCTTCAAACTGCTCTCCAGGATGAAGCGAAAACACTGCAGTTCAGATAATAGCAACGGCTGTCTATTTGCTAATTCAGTATTTTTCAGCCTTTTCTGATTCATAGATATGAAAAATTTTCCATGGAAGATACAGCTCCTTTTAAAAGATTAATATATATGTGTCTCTGAATGCATTACGTTCTGACTTTTGTATTTCCCAACATGCAGGCTTAAAAAGCATCACAGGGGCCCTCCCAAAGCTGTGGATCCCAGGGAGGGACAGCAGTGAGGGCAAGGCAGCCACTGCTCTCCCAGGGAAGTGTGCTGCTAGTTCCCTCCTTCCTCAGGCCAACACCAAACTCAGCAACATCCCCTCAGCATACCTTCATCTTTTATTCTTCATCTGTTTGCTCTTCTCTGTATCAAATCAGCCAAGGGACAACACACCACTGAGAGAGAGCTCAGCAAGCTGCCCCCAACAGGAAGCTCCTCTGACTGACCTCAACAGAAACTCTCTTCAAACTGATGAGCTCCTTGTTGCTTCTCACAAACTGGTTGGTTCCTGGTTGATATAGCTCTAGCCCCACCTACCACCCCAACCACGATCACCTGGGGGAAGGCAGGGCCCCACACAGATGGGCCAGGTTCTGTCTCTGGGGCTTGAAACCACTGGGGGAACAAAACATGTTGCTGGGTTGTGACTCATCCATAGGTCAACCCCAGCTCAGGGCCCACAGCCCAGGCCCCAGCACTTTGGGAGGTGAGAATGCTGCCATCTTTAGCAAACAAGCTTCAACAAATCCCTATGCCAAGGAGGTGCTTGTATGCATCTATACAGTGTAACAAACCTTGAGCCACGTATTTGCATCAACTCCCTGAAATGCAAGCAAACTATATAGCACATAAGCAAAAGATGGATGTCATGTCAACCCCCTGCATGGCAGTTGTGCCACAAGAGGAGCAACTACCGAGGGCACATGTTCTGTGCTCCTTTTAACTTTTTTGGGTCACCCTTCCTGGTCATCACAGGAAGCATGGCCTGTTTGGCCAGCAAGGTCCCACTGACCACCTGAGGCAGGGCACATGCCCGCCCCAGGCCAGGCCACCCTCCTCCCAGCTGCAAGCCGGACCCGTTACCATAACCCCTTCCCACTTAGCTCAAAAGCACATTTTGAATCCTTTCTGCTTAACCAGCAACACAGCTACGGCACCTCACCACCCCAGAAGTACAGGGGCTTTACTCCAACCCCTTCCCTCTGCATGTAGGCCCCAACAGCAGACATGGGCTTCAAGCACCATCTGTTCCTGAGGACACCAGAGACAGCTGGCATGTAGCAGGAGAAAGGCACATGCCCCTCCTTGGACATGCCCTGGGGCTGCTGGGAGAAAGGTGGGTGTGCAGGGGTATTCTCAGAGCCTGTCTGTGCTGCCTCTTCACTGGGGAGAAGGTGCAACTAGAAATACGGCGAGCTAGGGTGTGACCAGAGCCCTCTTTCCTGCAAGGTAGGAGCAGCTCTCAGGCTCTAGAGGGATAAGCTCTTCAGGAGAAAAGTCCTGCAGTTCATTACCAAACACCACCACCAACATAAACTGCACAAAGGTCCTGGGTGGCCTGATGTAGTGGGAGATGTCCCTGCCATGGCAGGGGGGGTTGGAACTAGATGATTTAGAAAGGTCCCTTCCAACCTAAACCATTCTATGATGATTCTATGAATTCCCCCCTATACCTGAAATGCCACAACTCAGAGGTGGCACAGCATACACACTTGCTCCTGCATGTCACAGCCTCTTTATTTTTCCCTTCTCATTGCTGGATTTTGCATTTCTTGCAATTCCCAGCAAAACAGCTGGTTTTGAAAGCAGTCAAAAATGCAAACCCTGCTTGAGCTACACAGTATCTCCTTGTTTTAAGATGCATCTCATGACTGCAGTGTACACTTAGGATGGTTGTATGCATTTGAGTAATGATTTGAAAAATAAGAGTAATGCAAAATATTATTTATGTAGCTGTGAAATGGTCAGTAGTCTTCATTTTAATAATGTTCTTAGTGACTAATGACTAAGAAATATATGACAACACAGAGCAATGTTTTGAAGATGAATCTTGTGGTTTTGAGTGTTGACTTTTTTACCCAAACACAAAGTAAAATAACTGAATGGTATCTATTTTATCCAGTTTTAAGAAATGCTCTGAAAAAGCATAAATCATACACAAGCCATCTTAACTTAATTTCAAACAATTTCACAGGCTGAATTCACCTATGGTATAAGCAGCGACTAACCTCTTTGAGTGGCATCAGCACATGATTTTACCATTAACATCCTGGTAAGTTCTCCAACCAGGCAAACCAACTACCTGTTCTACCCCTGAAAAATCTATGCAGCAAATGAAGATGCATTAACACACAACAAGCTTTATAACGAAAAACTCTGCAGAAAATAACACGGGCAATCTAGCCCTGGAAGGGCACCTATCTCAGGTTTTATGGACTCTCTTGCAGAGAAGGAAACTTGGACTGTGTCTGTCACCGCCTGATGTTGGCTCTCAGCAGCCAGGCTCTGGTGAGATAGATCATGCTGACTTCTACTGACATCACTGCCTCTGCTCTGCATCCTTCACATGTAATGGGTCAACTTGACAGAGTCTTAGGGTAGACTATATTCAGACTCCTCCACTGACCTTTGAATTTGTCTTTAGAAACTCACTTTACCATTTTTTTTTCCTTGTTTATTTTGATTTTAAAACATTAGGCAGAGACTAATTCAGTGCTGTCTTGGCATGTATGCTTTAATGCCTCAGCCACTGGTGCTGCTCCTACTGCCAGAGGCAGAGGAACAAACATCACTTCTATCAATCAGCTCCTTCAGAACAAACTCAAGCGAGCAGAGTGGACTGCAGCAGCGTCGCAAAACTTCACACAGAAAGCAGAGCAGCCCTTGCAAGGCCAACAACAGCTCATGTTTTGTTCAGGTGGACTAGGAGGAGCCATGCTGGCACCATCAGCTAATTTGAAACCCGGGCTCATCTTCAGGCAGGCACTGGGGCTGTGAATCCTGGAGGGAGAGAGTGTGTTCCTGTGATTCCTTCCAGCAGCGCTGCTGGAGCTGCCCCAGAGCACTGACCTCTCATGCCGAGGAGGGCAGCAGCCAACTAAAGCCTGCCTGCAGGGCTTTGCCTCAGCAGCATATGACAGCTACTGACAGAGAAGCTATTTTCTGACATCTTTCTCACTCAGCTGCACTTTTTTTACTTCTCTTTATGTAGGCTGTTTTGGTTTTTTTTCTGCAGTGCTGAATATTTTAGCTGGGCTCCTTAAATAAACTTTCATCACATGGAGGGAAAGAGGGGAAACTGAATGAAACTTAAAAGAAACACAAGATTTTGCAAGTAGCTTTGATGTTCTCTAGCTTTTTATTTATAGAATACAGATTAACTTCCTTTTGTTAACATCTATTGTTGTTTTATAATGGGCGCTGCAAATGCTTTGATAAATGAATTGAGTTTGCTGCAGCTCCTGCTAAGTGCCCTGATTTGCTAAAAGTGGGTTCTGTGAAAATGTGTTTCTGACTGAAAAATGGAACAAGAAAATTTCATCTGATTTGGGATGGTTATGAAATAAAGCAATTGCTTTGAAGCTATTGAAATGCTATTTCTTTGCTCACATGTAACCATAAAATTCAGCCTCAACTTAACCCACATGTCTGCATTGGAGAAACGCAATCAGTAAGTCTACTCTTTAGCTAGCTCTTTCTTTATATAACAACATCATTTTGGTGAGTCCCTACCCATTCCTTTTCTTCTGCCTCTTACATCTATATTACCAGTACCTCTTTATAATACATTGGGATATTTTGCTTCTGAGGTGGATGTCAGATGCTTCCTTCATTAAATCAGATCCTGATTGCAATTTTCTACAGATGTCTAGAATCATCCCAGAAGTGGCAAATATTCTGAGACTTCCTAGAATCACTAGAAACAATTAGTAGTGAACTCTGTCATGAATGAGACTAGGTAAGCGCACTCTAGCAGTAGTGGCTACTGGGTGGTTACTGCTGTTTCCCTTCTTCCATTCAGCCACTGCGTGGTGTTTTCATATCTGTAGCTGTCCTCAGTGCCACTGTTCCTAGTATCAGAGGATGTTTTCAATTCAGTACTTTCACAAATGGACAAATAATCTGAAACTCAAGTGACAAAGGTTTAAAACAGTACAAGCACTGAGGCACCTAACGTGCATTTTAAGAAGACAGTGGCCATCCACTATCAACCACAGAGAATGTGTCACAAACTTCCAGCTGTCCCCACAAGCCACATCCATACCAATAAATTAAACAGGCATAACCTCAAGGTCTGCTGGTAGGATATTTATAGAAAAAAGTGAGAAAGCAGTTGTAGATAAAATACCCTTTTCAGTCTGTATGGTGTTCAAATGCCATTTCCCATCACGTAGTCTGCAAGTGATTTATCTCTTCCATCACTATCCCTTTTGATTTCTCATTTTCTGGTCTCTTACAGCTGCATTCAGCACAATGGTGCAGCTCTTTTTACCGAAACCAGATGTCCTGGTAGCAATGTACAAGGTAGCAATATGCATTTGAGTCTTCTCAGGCCATAGAGACAATTGAAGTCAGAACATGAGAGCATTGGATGACTGCTCCAAGTGTAAGGCTACAGGTAAAGGTCAGCAACTTGACTGTGCAAAAAAAAAAAATAAAATTAGGTATTTGTCCATACTCAAAATGACCAATTTTCAGCAATTAATTCCAAAATCAAGGGTATGAATTTCAATCTTTTAGAGTTCCCAACTCAAGTGTTCAAGGAGATACCTAGTGTGGAAAAAATACCCTCCCCTCCACAGCATAAATTGGTAAATATTCTTATCAACATTTTTTTTCCCTCAGATTTATATCAGATGACTATAACCCTTTGCTATTTGCTCTTCCCACAAGCTGTAAGTGCAACAGCAATGTGATTCACCACTTCATCATCTGAAGATACAACTTAGTGATAAATACTAAAGTTTGGGTTACTACAACATCCAGTTTATTTGGCTTTCTCTTTTTTTTAAGAAAAAAAAAAAAAGAATCTCTTCAGTCTACTAAATTATTCTCAATTGGTTGATTTCATCTATTTCAGAATAGAAAAACATCTTGTCTTTTTTCATTTGTTTGTATGCTCTTTAAACTATTCAGGGCTCCTTTCTCAGCCACCTCTTCTATCTAACTGGCCAGATGAGTAAAAGGTGCTCAAGCAATTTGCACATTCCCTTTATTCAAATTTATACAATTTTCAGTATTTAATGATTACCATCTCAGTTTTGCAAAAACAGTATTTGGGGAATTGGACATGCTAGTTAGCTGCCATTTCTCTTCTTTTTCAGATGCTTCCTGTTCTTTTCTGCAAGCAGAATGCTCTCTTTTCATCTCAGCTTTTCAACCCCAAGGATTTAAACTCTATTTTTAGTTCTGTATGAATTACCAATCTAATGCATTTAAAGAATCTATCACAGATGTCTAAATCCTTGGAAGTAATTAATTAAGTCCCTCTACTTCCAGACTACACCAAAACAATTTGTCATTGCATGTAAAATGGTATAATCGAGTAGTATAAATGTTTTCAGGCCAAGTCTTGCTATGAATCATTTAGTTCATCTCTCCTAATTAAAGACCTATTCGAGGATTGATGTCTCATAACCTGACAAACTACTTTGCTAAGTAACAAATTATCCATATAATGACCTCAAACTAAATTTATATAACTCAAGTGGCAATTTGCATAAGTATACAAAATCCATTGAAAAAAAAGGTATTCTTCCTTGATATTCAATCTGCATTCAAGAAAGGAATTTGGAACACACGCAAATCTACAATGAAAAAAATAATTCATTGGATTTCTGTTTTCCTCAGTATTTACATAAAAATCATTTTATAAGGACTGGTTCTATGAATACAACAAGATAACATAGTTATGCTATGAGGTGAAAGCACAGGTGCCCTCATGGAAATATGACTTTCCTCGGCAATGCATGCAGCACATATAATTCCTGGTTATAGAATTTGTATTATAAAACTACAGCATATGCTATACACATGAAAGTGGTTGTGAAAAGGAAACAATAGTTCAAAAAGGTAGTGAAAGATGAAATAGGTCAATATAGAAATACAGGTCAACATAGAAAGATGAATTTTTTCGGTCAATTCAGAACAACTGCCTATATTGACATAAGGAGAAAAGCAGGATGCAGTGTTATGTTTCCACAAACAAAATGTTCAGAATCGTTTAGTTGCTAAAAATGGATAAAGCTAAATATTAACAGCAACAAATAAATAAATAATAGCCTATAGTAAAAACAGATAGCAATGCTTTGTAAGCTCCCCTTCCGTGTCCTAAGGCCCTGTCTGTGTTTCTGGAACAGGGGGCCCAGCATTGATGCAGTCCAACTGTGTAACTGTGCCTTCAGTTGCTAAGAAAATTACTAAGTTGAGAGAAAGAGTTGTGTGCAAGAGTAGAAAGAGAAAAGAAAAATTATAAATGGGGCACAGTTGTTGACATGGGGCTTGTCAGTAGCTCAAGAATTCAAGAGGGAACGGTAAGCCAAGTTTCAAGAGGGAAAGTCGCACCAACATGGAAAGGTATAAAATCCTAAAGGGGAAAAGCCACGGATGCTGGTCAAGCGAGCTGGATATCATAGGGTCACTGGTGTGAGCTGCCAGTGACAGCTGTGGTGACAGAGCTGGTGGCAGACAGCAGCTCAGCAGCAGGAGGAGCCAGTGCTGGGGGCCGCAGAGGCTTGACCTGCCCCTGCCGGGCTTGAGCTGGCTGGAGGTGCTGCACGCCCAGCCCCATAGCTAACGCTAACACTTCTGGACTGATGCTGAGCCTAATAGCTCATTAATTCCTAGCCGTCTTCTGCGTGCTACCTAAACAATAATTGCTTCATACTTTATGCCATATATCTCCTATGTCTTTTTGTACCAGCTAACGACAGCTGAACAAACCAAGCCAAGCTGGCAAAAATGCCTGCCCCTTCCATATTTCTGTTTATCACAGACTCCTGACCTATTTCACCATGAGGGTGGTGAGACACTGGAACAGGTTGCCAAGAGAGGTGGTGGAAGCCCCATCCCTGGAAATTTTTAAGGCCAGGCTGGATGGGGCTCTGAGTAACCTGATCTTGTGAGAGGTGTCCCTGTTTATGACAGGGGGTTTGGAACTAGATGATCTTTAAGGTCCCTTCCAACCCTGACGATTCTATGATTCTGTTGAGCAGAGTAGATCGGGCTATGACTGGGAAACTTCAGAGTCCCCAGTTTTCAGTCTCCAAGTCCAATTACACCTTATTTCTGGTTTCTTTTTGTCCTGCTTTTACTAGGCCACAGTTCTCTAAAATTTTTTTGTAAAATGAAAATCAAGTGCCAACTCTTCTTGTCTCCCTTTAACATCTGCAGAAGAAATAACAATCAACACACATATTCCAGTCTGACTGAAGAGGAGTCAGTGCTTAGAGCACGTAAATAAAATTTATTAGATCTCTGTCTTTGATCCTGCAAATTCTACTATAATACATGTAATTATAATAGACAACGCTGAGCAAAGAAATCCCTGCACTCTTATATACACCAAATGCCTGCAAGAAAGATGAAAACCCGTCAGTCAGAACATCTTAGTTGTTTCATAAATAGAAAGGTACAACTGAATTTGGACCTGACTTCTGTAGTTTTGGGGAGAGCACATGAAGAAACATGTTTTACTGAAGAACCCATAACAGAGAAGGCTAGCAAACTCTTCAAATCCATTACAAACATGATTTTACTACTCATCCAAATCCAAAAGTAAAACAGAGAACAAAACCAGACTGAAATTTAAAACAGACCTCTCTGAGCAAGAGTTTAACAAGCCTCTGAATTACCTAACCTTATAAAAGAGCTGCTTAGGAGGAAAAAGTCCTTCAGGTAATAGAGCAGATGCCTCTGAAAATCAGACAAGAGTTAAAATGCATAAATGTCAGCAAACCCAAAAGAACAGTCTTTAGGGTTTGGTTTGTTGTACTCTTGGAATAGAGCATGGCATAACTACCCCCACATAATAAAAGATCTTCAAAATTCCTATATGAAAAGTGGAAGATAAGACAAATAAAACAACTCTAACATATTCTAGATATATGAAAAAATATTACAGGCTGTTAAAACTACTGGAGAAGTCTGTTTTCGAAAGTCAGAATAATCACAATGCAAAATATGCTGCAATTTCTCTTTAATGCTCAATAAAATGTAGAGAATAACATGGAAAACATAGTGCCTTCAAATTAATAACTGGTTTTGTTTTATCCATTCCTTATTTAGGAATATCTATGCTTCTATAAAAATATCCCTCCAGATATTTTAGAATATTTATAATATTAGAATAATAATTATTAGCATAATTTATAACATTTAGAAGATATTTCGAGAAGGAGCACTTTGAGTTGTGTAATTGGTTCCCTTTTATATAGAGGTTGCATTTAAAATACTTCCGTGGTGTGTTTTGGATATATTTTTGAAGGTTTGCTCCTACAATTCTGGAGGGCACAACAACTTCTTGAAAATGGCAGAGGAAGAAAGTGACAAGATGAACTCATGTTTTCTACTGGGAGTTGCAAGGTCAATGCTGATTTAATTGAGATCTGGGGAGCACAGCTTTACCCAGAGGTATGAAAGAGGAAGATGCTACAAGGAGATTTCTTCTCATGAAAATTTCAATTCAATCAATATGAAAGCTACACATTTGGATCAAAAATGGCAGGGAATCCTCAAGGACTTTTCTTACAAAGAGCTCACATAATCTTAAAGCAGCCTTTGATAGCCTGAGAGAGATAATTTTGTGGCTTTGAAAATGCTGAAACACCTGAAAAAAAAATAAATCAATGTTGCTGGGATCTTTCTTTAAAATTAATGTCAGGCAGTGACATTTCTATTTTGAGTGCTTCCATGCTAATTTATTCCTTCACCAATAAGGCTATTCTTAGGAATGCTACGAGTTCTCTCAAGTCTTAATGAAGGTACTTGAACAAACACGAAGCAAAGTTGGAGGGCCACCCTAGGACAAGTCTATATTTTACCTTGATTAAGAGTTTATGTTAGAAATATGCTTAATGTCCCACTATGTTTAGTGCCTCTGCGTGTGTCTCTGTTTTGTTTTGTGACACGTACTTAAAAGAAAGTCCTGACTGATTTTTGTCCTTCAAAAGCTAAATTAAAAAAAAAAATCCAACACAAAAAACCCCAAAGCAAACATTACTTAGGTGCCCCATTTTAGTTGCTGTATTGAAATATTTCCACATATAGCATCAACTTGGTTGGTTGCTCAGTTTTCATATAAACTTATACCAAACTGTTTCCTCCTAACTACATTTTAGACCAAATTATACAGGTCGGGATCAAAGCAGGCCTCAAAATAAGCAGGTGAGCTGGTCTGAATATTGGGAATTTTATTTGAATTTGACTTGCAGTTTTTTTAATAAGTTTATGGTACGTAAAAATAGTGTGTGCAATATTTTATTATTTTTCCTAAATGAACTATATATATTTACATGTATAGTTTATATACTACTTATTTATTACATTTTTAAATACAAAAAAGTGAAGATAACACTTATAAAATAAAGCAATTATGTTTAAAATTATCTGAGATTTGTGACCTTCAACATCAAGTACATTTAAATTTTGTTACCAGAACATTTTTACTTTGCTTTATTTATATCACAGTTGATTTTGGAACGCAGCAGCACTGATAATATCTTTGAAGAGATATGTGCTCAAAATCTATGACTCAAAATCCAAACCATTTAAAATTAAATAACTATCAAGGGGGAAGTGTAATACAGTCAACATTAAAGAAACTCTAAGCTGATTCTAAGCTTATTTATTCCCTTGTGTGGAATAAATGGATATGCAATTTATTTTGGACTTATGTTTAGATTTAATCTACATCTGAAAAAAGGTTGCTCAATGGATTTCCAGGACAACTAGAAAATCAGACCAAATTAAAACACTCATTGGTCTTATCAGATTTGTCTACTCTCTATACTTATATATGCACAGACAGACACGGATACATATAAACCCTTCAAGTCATCATTCACTCTGCTTTCTTCCCTTATGATGATACTATCATCTCTGGGTCCCACAAAATGGGGCTATTGCATCTTCCCTACTGGACTACAATGAAGTCATATGAAAAAAGTTGTATCACCATCAGCCAGGTCATAATCACCAGTTACAAAATTGAATTTTTTTTTTAAAAGAACTGTATTTTGCCAGAAAAAGCATCTCATAAAGAGTAAATAACTCATACAGCACAGTAGTATTTCCAGATACTGTCATGTTTTGAGTCTGGATGAAAAAGACTGAGAAATAACAGAGTTCCATTGCTTGGCAGTAGTGCCACCATTTACCACTTTTTTAAACCATGGCATTTACTACCAGGAAAACTTCATGTACTTACAGCTCAGTCAAAATAACGTGGCTCACTTGCCAGGGGAGAATAAACAGGAGGAACATGGAAGATCTGGGAAGCCATTACTTTAAATACAACTATTTGTGACTTTGTGTTTTTTCCAGGCTCTAACATTTCTGACTGCTGTTGATTCAGAATTGACTAGTTAGGACTGTAACTTGCATAGTGGGCTTGAATCTGAGAGTATACACAGCACCAAAACTTATGAATCTCACTGAAGTAAAGCAGATACTGTGATGGGGCAGAGACCCAATATACTTAATTAACAAAGAAAACCCCAAATAACCCTTTGGACTTAAATTTTATTCAAAGTTAGAGAGTCATTGATCATTAGAGATCAAAAGTATTATTGAAAGATAGTAGGATGAGACAGATAAACAATACAGATAGTGTGAGATTTTAATTTGACTGACTGCTTAAATGAAATTGTTAACACTTTGTCACTATGACAGGAGACATAAAAGCTCAAGACTTGACTATAAGAGAAAATATAGATACAACCTGAAGTGCCAATTAAAAAGGGAAAAAATGCCTTTGCTTGTCATGGCATGGAAAGTAGTTCTTCAAAAGTATCACCAGATTTAAAATATGGCTAGCAGTAAGTGACCTACCTTTTATTTTAACTATTAACTGAACCTTTTCACAGCCCTGGAGGCTAAGTGTGAACTTTTCATGCAACCAGAACTGAGTGTATCACATACACCTCCTAAAAGGCAGTTGTATAAAAAGATAAGTAATGATCACAGTAAAAAGCACCATGGAAAGCCTCTCCCTCCTCAAGAAAAAAAAATAACTTTGTTCTGTACTGTAATCTTTACATGAAATCAATTTTTGGTATCAATCAGTTAGAGCCAGTCTTTTCTCATCCTTTCTCCTGTCCTTCCACATTTATCAATTTAGTAATTTGAAAGGTTTATGAATCAAGTGGTTTGCTCAATCTCAGCCTCAAATAATCTTCTTGTTGAGGCTGAGATCAGTAAGTGCTGCGTGAAGAAACTGTATCTGTTCTGTGGAAGCAACAGAAATCACAGACTCACAGAATGGTAGGTGTCAGAAAGGACCTCTGGAGAACATGTAGTTCAACACAAATAACTGAGATTTGGAAAAATTAGCCTCCTCCCTTTACTCCTCTGTAGGCATGAAGTCACACACAAGCTGTGTCAGCCAGAAAATGAAGCCACTTGGGCCAGTTAAATGTCTCGACATCTCATTTTGGGGAATATTCACTTCAACATTAACATGGGACAATGGAGTGGGTGGAAGAAGGATGAATAAGCAGAAAAGACTGAGGCAGATACCCCTTGTAATGACTTCTGAGAGTCAACAAGGAGTTGTGAAATCATCTATATAATTTCAACAGCAATATTAAGAGTAAAGTAGCCATTGTTCACTACAGAACTGGTTAAGATTTACATTTTTGTAACTGAAATATAGTGAAGAAGCTGAGACGGTTCCAGATCTCATATTTTTGATGCTGGATAAGATGAACAGCAAACATTTAGAGTAATATTTTCCTTCCTGCTAACATAATTTTGACTTTCTTATATTGGACACCTCATTGGTGCTCTGGACACCTCATTGGTGCTCTGGACACCTCTGATGTTTCATTGTCTCTGATGGCTCTGCCAGCCTGTACTTCATGGTTTGCTCTCAGAATTGTGCCCATCCATGTCAGCGGTGCAGGAGCGTGGAAGGCTAAATGCCTCCAGTCAATCAAGTGTGCCTTCTTTCCTGGTCTGCACCAGCAGAATAAGCTGGTGCTCTCTCTCACATGTCCATCTTTTTCGTGCCCAAGCTCTGTTAAATGAGGTGGAGAAATGTCCCTTCCTGACCTGTCACATTTCTCTTCAGCCTGCAAAAACTCAAGATTTTCTTTTTGCATTTAATAGTATGTGAAATTACACAACAGCTGTAGCAGGAGAAACAGAAAAATTGGAAGTGAAACATGTAGAAATCGGAAGCTGTTCATAGTCTTGATCCTTAATCTCCAATTGAACCCTACTACTACCCCTAAAGATAATGTTAAGTCATGTAGAATATTATAGAAATATCACCTAATAAAAAATAAAATCCCTTTAAGAATTTAAATGGCAAGAGCCTTGAGCAGCTGACAATAGGCTTCTTCCAGAGAGACAACTCATCTAGACAGAGTCGTCAGGATTACTGGAGCTAGCTGTCATGCAGCCCTGTGAACTTTCTGCATTTCTGTTAGCTGAGGGTATTGGCCCGTGCTGACCTTCTGTACTCTGCTTGAGGCAATCACATCAAACTCCCTTTTTGATGAGCCAACGTGAATGGCACTCTGCTAATGACTCTTCCTGCCACATTTCAAGATTCATGACAGTTACATCCAAAGGAATTATGGACTCCGTATCTTTTGCCTGCAATTAATGACATCCTTTCAGTTCAAAGACCCTGAACTTCAATGCTAATTCAAAGGCTATCAAAGTAACTGATAGTCTGCATGAATAAATCTGTGTGCTTTAAAATACTTAACATTCAAAAAAACCCATCAATTTATAATCATGGTGCCTTAAAATGGTGAAATCACTAATCAGAAGAAATTCCTGAGCATTACATATGCAGTTGGTTAACCCTTATTAGGAAAAGGAGTTAATTTCCCTATCAACTGGTTTCATAGAGGAAACTCAAAGAGAAAGTAACTACATTTTACTTCTTCTATATGGGAGCTCTTACTTGATATCTGCTCAGAAAATTTCTGCTCAATGCCAGTTCCATATCTTGCATTTCTAGTGCTATTCCTGATTTAAAAAAAATCCAAACTAATTAGCATGTAACAACCAACATTAACAACATATGCTGGGACTTAAATGAACTCCTAATTTGTAAAACGTTCTCAAGGATGCTGTATTATTGATTAAAAATTAACATTTTCTCTTGCTCTAGAGTAATTAGTGGGAATGTAAGATAATGAATATTTATAAAGCTAAGGTAAAAACTTGATCATACCCTAAGACACCGATTTTGTGCTTGATAGCAGCCAGCAAACTGCTGGCAAGCAAATCGCTGGCAAGCAAATCTTACATATTAGGTTTTCTGGGCAAAAGTTTGTTCATTGCAGTCTGCTTTACAACTAGAGTATGTATATCTTTATATCTTTACAACTAGAATGCAAGAAAAGGGCAATTTCCCACACAAAAGCCAAAGGCAGCAGAAATAGCATAAAAAAAAAAAAAAGGCAGAAAAAGTCAAGTCAAGCTAACTTCTAGTGCATATTCTCAAGTGTTTGTCATCAGAAGAGAAAGGTCAAGCTGTCAAGTTAGCCAACACCTTTGATAGAGTCAACAGCAATGCTAGTTGTAACTTTGCAGTTTCAGTTCAGAAAAACAGTATGTGTGCTGCATTGCTCTTATTTGCTACGACTCTTTTGATAGAATCCAAGGCCACAGCTAGACATCTTTACTGCATAGGCAAAGTTAAGGTTTGGCCTGTCCTTCAGTCTCAGTAACAGCAGCTTATTTTTATAAGCTGTTCAACTAGCCGTGTACTTCACCCTGCACTCATAACAACACTTGGTCTTAATATTAACTTTCCTTCCCTACAAGATTTAATCTTTACATAGCCTAGTCTGTGTTGTCAACAAAACCTTCTAATTTTGTATTTTCTAGTTTTGATTCTCTTAAGTCAGCAGATTTCACAGGTACTAAAACCTCTTTAATATTTATTAAAGGGATTACCCCTGAATTTGCCTTACTCAAGATGATAAAACAAAGGTGTAAAACCTTTAAGGCATATGTATTTAGATATATTAAATGCTGAGAAATGAGTTACTTTGGAACACACACTTCATAGTCACTAATGCTAGAGGTGCTAAATTCTGGGAATTACAACAGAAGAAATTACAAGGAACAGCTGTCACCAGGTCTTTTCCTCAAGATGAAGAAAAACATCATTGTTGTGCGGTCCATGGTATTTAGAAAAGCAGAGGTATATTAGGTGGTCACCAGGCAGGGGAAAATTTGCCTGTAAAGGACACCATATCCCTTCAAAATATAAACATATCCCTCACCTACAGCCTTATGGAAACCTTGGTGTACAGGCAGACAGGTGAGTATTACATTTCTTGCTTGCTTCTTTTTCTGGACCAGATGGGAATTCAAACTTCTCTGCAGAGCTGCCATCCCAATCTTTCCACAGGCAACTGGGACTTCATGAGTCATACTGAGAGCTCAAGGTACAAGTTCTTCAGCAAAAAAGATGTTTTTCTTTGAAGAAGAGTCTTACTTGCATAATAGCCATGGCAGCAGAATCTGCTGATCACAACTGTGGCTGCAATACTTGTCTAGCTGCAGCCTTCACAGCGAGGGAAAGATTGTTAAAAGCTGTGTGACACAAACTGAAGCACCATAGAAAGAGGGGGTTTTGTAGCTCAAAAATTTCTGGAGCTATTAGAGGTGTTTTGATTTTTCTGGAGTTGTTGGGTTTTATTATACAATGAATGGATTAGATCTATAAAAATAGAATGAAAAAGAACCCTAAAATTAAGCTGCAATGTTATCTCTCCTCATTTGCTAACTCCATAGTCCTGCTTCTCTCACGTTCATAGTAATTAAAATATTAACACTCATTCTTGACAAAAAGGAAATATTCAATGCTTTTATAACGTAACTCAGAAAAAAACTTTTATCAGCACTTCTTTTTTGCTAGTTAACTTTTAAAGTATTAATAATGTAAGTTAATATGAAAGTTTTAAATTAAGTCCTTAACTGCAGAAGGGCTGACTATAGCATTACCAATCACTAATGAAATGGTGAATGACAGAAGCTCACTACATCATATGCAGTTCCTCTTGTTGACTTAATAGATGTGACTTATATAAGGATATTGCTTCATATTTCAATATCACAATCTGTTCTTCATGACTATAGTTACAGCAGGAAAGATTTCTTGCTTTCTTATTGTTTTAATTGCAAACCTGAACTCAAAATTAGGAAGCAATATCTCATCACTTGATTTGGATAGAGGAAACCTGAAAAGTTGTAACGCAAGGCTAAGCAACCATGTGCTCCAGGATGAGAAAGAGTAAAAGCTCCTGTTAAATCCACTGGTGACCTCACCTGTGAAGTGTCTGTGGAAATCCCAAGCAGGTCAGAGATGATACTCACCCACCAATTGTTATATCTGTGAAAGAAGTGAAGCTGTTTGACATGAAAGAGAAAATCTGCTTGAGGAGACCCAAACAGCATATCCCAGTAAGGGCAGAAACAGCATAGGCTCCCATGGTCTCCGGAGAGGGGACTGGAGTTGGGTGAAGAAGGGAACTCCCCAACATTGCCCTAAATCTCCAGCTTGGAGGAATTGTGCCCCTAGTCCCCCAACTGGGTATGTAGTGTTGTGCTGCAGTGAGCTGAAGATCCTCCATTTTTTTGTCTGGCCCTCCCACAAACTCAGAACTCCTCCCAAATACTATTTTGCATTACTTTTCTCTAGCACTAGGGGTTGTATTATAGTTAATTACTTTTCACCCTGAACCTATGCTGATTTTGTAGCAAATGGGGAGAAAAAAAAAAAATTCCTTTCCCTTGCAATCAGGGAAGCCTCAAGGGACTATCTGATTGACATTCCAGTCAAAAACATTCTGTTAGGATAATTGAACAGTTTTGGAGAAGGAGGAGTTACCTGGAGCTCTTCTGACTAGTTCAATTAATTTTATCGAAAAATTATCCCCTGAACACAGTGCTTGCTTCTTTTATCCACCTGTTCTTGTCAGGCACTTGTATAATTTTTCTAGGACATTCTCTAATTTCTGATCATTCTAACTATTGCAAATGAACTTTAACCAAAATTCAAGGATCCAGCACATCATAGAGATAAATAAGGTAAATATATTCTTGAATTCCAGAAAATAAAAAATGCAGAAATCAGAAGCTAAGAGACTTAAAGGAAAACTGTATCTTGTCTCATGTCAGAATGCAGAGTTATGTGTTCAAAATCATGTAACTGAAGAAAAAGAATTATTTCTTAGCTTCATAAGAATTGCAAATAAAATTAATTACACTGATAACTTGTATAGGGCAATTAATTCCTGATATATGTTTATTCCAAATCAGGTAAAGAGAAGAACTGTTATTAATGCCATTTTATAAACTTCTTACAGCTTAAGTCTTATTTACGTAAGCATAAAACCCGCAACACCAAGAGATATGTAGTGCTGCTGTCAGCAGCTGTTATTCTTTAGTGCTCCTGATGTAGCTACATGAGAGGTGAACCCTTCACTATGGCCTCAAATAGTCTACAAATTGCTGTTCTACTAGGCTTAACTACTTTTAGTTACCTCTCCTCTCATCAGCATGGCAGCTGGGCATCAGCAGAGGATGGCTTCGGCCGTGTCCCACAGGGAGCAAACACTCCGGTAACCCCAGAGTGGAAGATTGTGCAGTTTTTTGCCCAAGCAGGCGAGTTCCTGCCATCTGAGGTTCACTAGCACCTAGACCTTGGTACCACAAAGGTGGACTGCTTTCTGCTGCAGTCAAGTCAAGGTGGCAGGTTTAGGATTTCACATGGGAATAGGTTTTGTTGCTGCTCCGTTCCCAAATTTTCTCTTCTTCAGGATTTCATTATGGGTTCCAAAGTTTGTTAACACTGTTGTTCTATACAATACATACTATTGCCATTTCATTTGTACAACTATTTCCCAGAAAACATCAGATGTTCATAGTAATAGATTTTCAAAAAAAGACTACAATTTCTCTTACATTTTTGCCTGTAAAACATTTAGCACATACTTTTCATCCATCTCTATTTTTTTTTTCAACTTTGTTCTTAAATTTGTTTGTTTTCAGTTGTCCTACTCATTATGAGAATTTTTAATCCCTATATTATTTCTTTTGATGTCCAGTAATATAGTCTACTCATAATTTATCTACAGCTTCTTTTTAGATATTTTAGATTCTCATTTCAGATGTTTTATTCTTGAATGAAATTATTAAAGAGAAGATGTAATAGAAGTCAGAGGAATGTCTGCAAGTCTTCTACTGTTGTAATTCAGTACTTACAACTTCTGTTGTAATTCACTTTTGTAGCTTTACACTTGAACTTTTTATTTAATAGATTTAGTGTTGTCACAGTATTATTTTTACATAACCAAGTTATGTGATGACCATTTAGATATAATGAAATATTAAACACAAATAATAGACACCCAAACCTTTTTTTAACATTTTGTTAGCTCAGAAAAATAAGGTAAACACATAAGGGACATGCATTTTTCATCCAGAGGATTTCTGCTATATAATGTTTTTTATATCTCGGGTAACTTTTGTGGTAAAGACCTTTCATACACTTATGCTTAGTTTCAACTGTGGAAACTACACTGCTAACAATTAATCTTAAAGCAGTATGGATCAGCAAAAATCTTTTTCCAATATTAACTAATAGTAGAAAAATAAAGTTTAACAACTTCCATTAAGCATTTTAAGCTCTAGCATAATGCAGTGCTGATAGCACTAACATATGGCCTTTGCCATCATGTCCAAATTAATCAGAGCTCATGTTCTTAGTGTTCTTTTCATTTTAACAAAAAAGAAGTTTTATTGTTTCTTTTCCTTTAAAATCTTGGTGATTTTAACACAAAAATAAGGAGCCAGGAAAGAAGGGTGTTTATCACAAACAGAAAAGAACCTACTAAGGCAACAGGAGAACATGTGAATAGTCGAGTGGTTCAAGACATGAGTTACTGCTGTGATAATTAACATCATTACAACCAAGACAGGTATAAAGCTAAGGCCACTCTGTAAATATTCCAAGATGGACTGAACTGTGATTGTACCAACTACTGCTCCTCAATATTGCTCCTGAATCACCAGGATATGTGGCCACAGTTTCTGTGGGTTTGTTTTTGAAAGGAGCTACTGAAAACCCATGACTACAGACCTTTGCAGCTCCCTGTGAATTTTGATGAAATTGAATACCTTACACCTTGAAAAAGCATTATGTATTTGGCAAGTTAAAACTCCTGTTTTTAGAAGGGCTCAGTACAAATCATCAGGGACAGAGTTGCAATTAACTGGTAAATTTGCAAGCCTCTTTATTTAGAATCACTTATGAACTACTAACCTAGTAGTAACAGTTTCCAAAAGCTGTAATTTATTGTTTAATAAGAATTTCGCAGCAATACAACTTAGACTGATGTTTCTTAGTTTAAAAAAACCCCAAACAAAATACAAGTGACAAACCAGAGCAGAATATGTGCAAGTTTTCAGGAAAGCTGACTTGTTATATTTCACCTATATTCTACATCAGCATTGCCCAGGCTGACTCAACCCAAGGGTTTTGCTGTCTGACTCCAACTGGAATTACTATTTTCTTTACTAATTCATGCCTAGAAGCCTTCTGAATGAATTACTTTCTGGTCAATGTCAAAGGTGCCATATAATATAAACACTTGCTTAGAGTTATCACCATTATACTTCATTTATTGAGATAAATAAGAAATCCCTTGGCACAACTAGTATTTTACACCATAAAGAGCAGGTTATTTTGACAACAGTCAGCATTATGGGTTCACAAGTAATTACTGACATAAATCAATATATGCTGGAAATATTGCTCATACACTGACTGTTAATTTTCTGGCACCATATCTCTAGAATATGACCATCACACATTTCACTTAAGTCTTCCAAAAAAGCCTAGAAATAAATATAGAATTTCAGTCTGTGGTAAAGATTAGATAATCAGTTAATGATCCTTCAGAGAAAACCTTTCTATGTCACTGCGTCATCAGACTTTGAATAATCCAGGAAGAAATTTATTACCTCCTTCTCAATTAGCACAAGATGTTAATATGGGTTAAAGGAAACTTTCCAACAAAATGAGAGAAATATTATAACTGTCATAGGATTTTCTAGTTGCACTTTTCCCAGTGCTGGTGAATGAAAGTTAAATGCCATCTCCACCTTTAATGTGGTCTGCTTTGATTGAATTGGGCAGGAGGAATATGCCTAAAGATCAGCATTTTATATTGCTTCATGAGTGGAGAGGTTTTTAGCCTGAGTTCCCAGCACTGGACTGGGTATAATTTCAGAAAGCTTATAATGGGGTTAAATGGGAAAGAGGAGGATTTAATTGTAAGGGATAAGAGCACAGTAATTAATTATAATGGGGGTGGGATGGGTGTAAATTAGGGTCTGTGCATATATTATGTGAAGGAAAACTCTGCCAGATGAGGAAGGTAGAAGCTAGACTGGACGTAAGAACCAAAGAGACACTGGGTGCACAGATACTATAGAAGAGTGAAAGACATTGAAGCAAATTGGTCATGTTGGTGAGAGAAAAACTGAGGATAAATTAACTGCAAATAAATTTAGTCTGGGAATTAAAAGGAAATTACTAGTCTATATAAGCAAGAAGGCAACTGTTCAAATTATTTTTCAAATGAAACTTGATTAATTTATTACCAATAATCTATCAAGCTGTAGCTGTAATCACTGGAAACTGAAATCAGGTTTTCCCTGATAAAGCACATTCCCTGAGCTTGCTTTCCCCAAACACACTGGTCTCCTGGATTTTCACCTTGAAAATATGTAGTTACATCTTGTGTCTGCAAGCACCACTAACCTTCTTTTTCTAATAAGGATTCTCCTTTCTTAGAGACTTTCTTAGCATTTTCTAAGAAACACCAGCTGTATTCACACTGCCATTGCTCCAGCCCCTGCCCTAGGTCAGGCACACGCATTTCTGCAGAACAGCCATCCATACCTTTTCAGAGCAGCGTTTCTTAGCAAGGCTGCAGCAGGACCACCTCAACAGGCTGTACTTTTGATAATTCTCTAATAGAGAATCGAACTGCTGCTAACTGAAATTTGCTTAGTAGGACCAGACCCAGGAGCCTTCTTGAGCCAGTTCTCACTTAGAGACCCTGACGCAGCCCTGAGTTGGGGCATTTTCTTAATACAACATGTTTACAAAAAGTTGTTTACAAAGTCCCCCTTCCTCAAGCACAGAGGTCTTATACTTAGGATATGTGTAAATGTGCTGGTGCAGGAATACCCTCTTGTGCTTTCAGTGATTTTCATGAGGCTGTTAAGTAGTGTTTACCCCACAAAAAAGAGAGGTCATTCTCTTCGCTTATGTAAGGAAGCTGTGATAATCACTGCCCTGGTAAGACAATAGAGAGTAATACAATCCCAGTCATCTTAAAAGTCACTCAGATCTGCATGTAGCAAAACAAAAATTAAACTTCCCATTTAATTCATGCAATGACCAGGCAGACAAGATCCTTTAGGCTGAAAATTTGTCTGAATCATGAAGGTGATGTGTAGCACAGAGTTGCATGCCTTGGTTTAAAATATATTGTCAGACTGCATGTTAAATTAATTTTACCAGATCTATTTCATTCATTTTAAATAACTGTATATTCATCTCTGCTACAAAGTGTACATATTCTTTGACTGCATTGTACGAGCTCTAGAAGTAATAAAATTAAACTGCAGATTATCTCTTTTTGATTCTATTGCTTCATTCTTAGATCTGGGAAAAAGCATGTTGTGTAATGTTTTATGTCTACACTTTGAAATGATGACTTTCAATATCTTTTTGTCTGCGCATTAAAATAAATGAAATCTTAACGGTAGACCAAAACCAATTGATGCAATCCAGTTCATTTCAAAATGCAACTAAATCAAGTTCATTCCAGAT
The DNA here is from genome assembly GCA_013401335.1 of Brachypteracias leptosomus. NCBI lineage: Eukaryota > Metazoa > Chordata > Aves > Coraciiformes > Brachypteraciidae > Brachypteracias > Brachypteracias leptosomus. The sequence goes on from VYZX01019480.1 coordinate 50,690, forward strand.
GGCAGCCTGATTCACTCTCTCTCCCTTGTATCACAGCTTTGCTCTACTTTGCAGTGAACGTGGTAGCCTATCCTTTTTAACTATGGAAGTAGGCGACATCTGCACTTTGTGGAATTTACCTGTGGCCAATTACCATTACATCTGCTTTTGGTAATGTCATCAACGACACTGACAGTCAGAGGTCTGTCCAGAAAGGGACATCAGCAACCTCACAATGCTAGCTGTGATCTTCCAAAGGCAACTAGACTTGGATGAAAGGAGGACAAACTTGAGAGACGAATTGCTCTGCACGTTTGCACACGCACCAACTGTCCAAAAACCAGCTTTCCCTTTTGACTGCTGGAACCAGACTAGAGCAGAAAAGAAGTTAGCTGGCTATTTATAATAGGCTATTGTATGAGACAGACTATTTTTACACATGCCAAGTACATGAGTAGGCTTTTATGGCCTGTCAGGTAGTATCTCTAAAACACTAAACAAGGCTTCAGGCATAGTCTTTGCAACTATGTTTTCTACCAAAGATGAAGTAATTCTCTAAATTCAAGTAAAAGATGCCCCATGTGTATACAAACTCATGGTTTACATCATGACAGAACCTCTGTAAAAGAATAGCAATTGCATAATCAGCAGCTGTTCATAAAGAAGTCCTTGTTTCTGCAACCGATGGGACAGCTAATGACAGTGAGCATGGCCTGTGCTGAGGAATCCCTCCCCCCAGAATACTTAAAGGCACTTTTTAGACTTTTCAAATCAAAAGGTACAACACAGAAGTTACTTTGCAGTTCTTACATTGCAGTTTAATTTTGGTCTTCTTGCATACAGCCTGCCCATGAAAACTGTCTTTTTAAAATAAAACATATAATGCGATTGGTGCTTATAAGCCCTTATAAAATTACAAGTGGCCTTTAAATTACATTTTCAGAGAAAGCAAAAATATCAACGTGGGCTGTTTCAAAAAAAGCTAGTATTTTGTTGGGTTTTTTTCCACAACTTTGGATGTTAAATAAGAATGTCAAACTGCTTGTTAGTTATAAAGTGCCTATACAACCACAAGAGTGTCATGATTGGTTCCACAGAACTTCTGCTAAATTCACATTGTGTCACATGTTGCTCATTTCTGAAATACTCCAATATAAAATGGTTTTGCAGAAAGGATGGGGTCCTAGGTAGCAGATTCAACCCAGTTCCAGAATGTTTTGAATTCTTCTTTTGGGATCATAAATAAAGTTGATACCAGGAATTGAAAAATTGTTGACATGTAATTTCTCTCCAAGATGCATTATGAACTGACTCAGCTGTTGCAGCCACAAAACAATAAAACATTCCGATGTAACCTACCCTGCTTTTGGCATCAAATTTCATACCTCCCTCTAGAAAATCTCACTTAAATCTAAGATGTTTATGAATTTTCTTCCTTCCGACATGGGAGAAACATCCTTTTCCCACTAGTCCCAACCTCAGATCAGTTTAAAATCTGGAACAGAAACCACAGACCTCACTTTAATGAGCAAATCTAGTCCAATTCCTATTTAGACACAGTATGTGGGCTATATTCCCATCTTGTTAACCACCCTATTCATCTATATCCATCAGTCTCAATGGATGAAACAAGGACTGACACTAATAACTTTGCTTCCAGTTTCTGAGTGTTTATGAATGGAAGGAGAGTAAATGCAGCTGAACTCTTCTGTGGAATGTGGGCTTTATCCTGTTCTCCTTCCCTGAAAATATTTTACAGTGTTTTCAACAGGAGGATTCGAAAGATGCTGTACTGATCTTATGTAACATTAGACATTATTATTAGCTGTGTTGTCAGAAATATTCTGATAACCCATTTCTACACACTTTGACGTTGCACAGGCTTCTTGGAATCAGCAGAAGAGGCTGTTCTGACTTTCAAGGTAACACCTTCTGAAACACCATCTAAAAGTCCTGCCTAAAAAGCTTCAGGTCAGTTCTTACATACTTCTGAAAAAGACTAACTGCTATATTAATATATTATGAAGAGGTGGAAGACTGATTGAGTTCCCACCTTGCTGTACTCACAGTCATATCATTAACAGTTCTTTCTTTTAACACTGGCAATATCAAATCTACTTCCAGCTTCCCATTATATTGTATATACAAACTAATATATATGTTATATATGTAATATTGTATTCTATGTACACTTACATACATCCTGTAAATACTGGTTAATCTCTATCCTCGGCTGTCTTCAATATATCATGCCTACTGTTATAACCTTACAAGGCTCAAATGCTGCTTAAAACAGCATTATTATTTTTTTTTTTCAGTCACAGACCAACCACTAACAAAGTCTAACTGCTTTCCTAAACCAGCTGAGGGAGACCTTATTAAACCAGGAACTTAACTTTGGAGGAAAAAAATGCATTTGCTAATAAAAATTGGGCACTAGCTTATCTGATTTAGCAGAATTTGGGCATTATCTGCCTCCCTCTGCAAATTACAATATTTGATCTGTGCCACAAGCAGAAGTACACTGTTTAATATGATAACATAGGACCTGTTGTGAGGTAACAGTAGGAAAAAAAAAAATTGTAACCAGGTCATAAATGTTAAAATGCAAAAGGAAGGAAATGCCTGTTATTTATCTTCCAGGCAGTATTCAGACATTCATGAAATTGAAAGTTAATGTACCAGGGACTTTCATTATCTGACCCATTCTATACTATCCATTAGAATCCCATAGTACCGGAGACAGAGGACCAATATGTCAGTAATACAAGACGGAAAAGGTCACAAAAACTAAGCATCAATAAGACATTACTTCTCTATTAAATATCACAACACTCAGCAGAAAACACACTTGCTGAAACTAGAATATTTTATTATGTAATCCAGCTAAACTGAGGGAAATATATGTTTAAGTTAATGCAAGAGCATAATGATTAGTTGTCGAGTGAAAATAATGACTTTTTTTCTCCATTTCCTCATTAAAGGCATTTTATTTGTTTAATGAAGAAGAAAAGTATTGCATGGTTTGTTTTGCTTTTTAAGACTATTTCTTAGAATAGAAATATGTTGTTCCTTTGGCCATAGCAAAGGTTTCCTTTCACACCACTGAAAATACAATATTTATTGGCACATTGTGAAGTCAAAACAAATTTGCTTTCTGTTTCCTCTAGTGGAATATTTCATTTATTTAGAACAGCTTTCAGTAAGAATAATAGCACTACTACTGCAACATCGTTTTCATGTAGAAAGGTGATTTAGAGATTCTCTTCAGCTTTCTCCATCCCATTTCTCCCCTGACATTGTTGCCCAGGCCCCTCTTACTACATAGCCAAGAAAAATTCACGGCAGAAATTGTGATGTGCCATTACATTATTATGAAGCAACCTATAAAAACACTCTGACTTTATCATTTGCTACTACAGAAAATATGTGAACATTTGAAATATTTCCTTTAAGTGCTGAAACTAGTTTGTTTGGGAGGCATAGCTCGCTGTCAAATATCTTGGGACTTGCTCAGACAACAACCTCTTTTCACCATGCTACTCTATTCAGTAATGGGTATAGAGCAGAATTTCTCACAGTAGACCATTCATCCATGTAAATGAAAAGTAGGCAGGTGGTTATGTGCTGGTGGACATTAGGCCACAGGATTTCATTCACCACTTCCTGACTTTTGGAGAATGCCACAGAACAAATGGTTAGTTCTATCTTGTTACATTGGTTTAATGGTGCTATGATTTTACAGCATCACCAATAAACACCTGGAGACTAAGATAAAACTTTTATTATTTAAACATAAACAAATACACCCAACTCTTTCAGCAAAAACATCTCTATTAAAATTATTTGAAAAGGTATAAAAGCAGCCTGTAGACTGACTAGAGTACCTAAGGTGTTATAAAGAAGATACAGAAATAAAAATATGCTGACAGTAAGGAAAGCAGATCATAGGAAAGAAATTTTCATTTGGGATTCCTAACAGCAGACTGGACAAAGTGACACAACAGCATGTGAGGTTTAAAGAGCAACTCTAAACTGGATGGATAAGAGACAAAATAGATCACTACCATCTCTCTGCCTGACCCCCCTACCCTTTTCTGTCAGGATGGTTTGAATTTCAGGTTAATGGTGCAAACCAGAGAGTGGCTGAAGAAACACTTGACCTAATTTCAAGTCAGCTGGAGCCCTGGGATAGAGCTGCTGCCCTCTTTCTTTTATGCATCCATAAAGATACCAAATATTTGCAGTCTTTAATTGGAGATTTGTAGTCTCAAAGACTTTTTTTAAATTTTTTTTAAACAGAAGTATTACTGGGAACAGATAACTGTAGCTAAAGGAATTCAGAACTGCTGAGTCACAAAAGGTAAACAAAAGGATTTGAAGACAAACTATTGACTTGCCTTCAGCTCAGTGACTCTCAGTACCTAGGTTTAAACTCCTTGCCATTGTGTCAGAAAGCCCCTCTTCTTTCCATCAGCTCAGAGACAGAGCTTCCCAGTGCCCATCAGCTTCTAGCTTTCCATGGGTATCCCCTGCTGTGCCACAGCTGAAGGCTCCTGCTGACTGACCTGCTCTACCCTGCCCTGAGTGACAAAAGTGGAAGCCTGATGGCTCTTGGGAAACGGACACCTTCTCCAGCATCCTCTCCAGAAGGCTAAACCCAAGGAAAGGTGACTAGGTCAAAGGGAGATCCATCATCCCTCTCTCCTGTCTTTCCTTAATGATTTAAAATTCAATATGTAACCAATAAATATGAACAAACATCTAAAAAGTTCTAGTGCTTATCAAAGAACTCTACTACAATATTAATCATAGGGCACATTTAAAGCATCTGCATTTATTTAAAATTAATCCCACTGTTTAAGGAAGAGACAGAAGAGCATATTCTAAATATTTTTTACTCTTGCATTGTTAAACACTTTGTAATGGACTGTGACACAATTTTTATTTTGAAAGTTGTCTTTTTAACTGTGCCTGAAAGACAGAATCAATAGTAATGCAGACAGGGTTTGCAGTTAGTGGCTAACCTCTGTCCAAGCTAGCAGGCCCCTGAGGTACATTGAATTTATGCAAAATCAAAGTTAATAGTGCTGAAAAAAAAAAATAAATCCCTGAATTCCTGCAACTTGATGTGGCCTCCTATCCAATGTACACATTTGAGATAACAGAGAAGATAATCCAACAGTCACAGAAAGAAATTATTATTGATTTCAATAAAATTAGCTTGTAAAATACAAACAAAAGATTATTTTTTCTTTCATTATTGGAATTCCTTGAATTAAAATATCTGGATAAAATGGTAGTTGCATCTCTGTGCCCACTAAACTTTAAAAAGGGCTGGGTTGAATCAGGGCATTAGATGGTGTGACTGTCTCTCCCGTAAGAACCAGTCTGAATTTTTCAACTCTCCTTTGAAACAAGGTTGTTTTTCACATGAAATCTACTGCCTGCACGTATGCTATTCTGGAGTGACCCCATCACATAAAGACAGAAGGCATTGAATTGTGATCTGATGATTCCTTATCAATTTGTTCATCTTCTGCTCATGACAAACTTAGAAAGCCAAGGGAACATTTCCAAGCACTGCAATTCTAATTAGAATTCCTTCTTTCATAGATTACAGCAAACCCACCCCATATGTCTTTACATAAAGAGATCAGCTTTATGGTACTAAGCATTAGAACCTGGAATCTATATTTTACGAAAGAAAATGACAGCTAAGATAACTCAGCCAATTACACTTCAATAATAGGGCTGGCCATATTGCTGTTTTACTGGGAAGAAAGTACGTGACAAGTTAAGCTTTGGTTTAGACTTACGTGACTGTACCCCCCAAAAATAGTTAACCACTACCAAAAAAAAGAGAAAAATCTCTTAAAACGAGTCACTACATAACATGCAAAATACAGCCCTACAACATTATACCTTGAACAGGCTATGAAAAAGATTCAGATGATTCAAAGATATCCATTTATTTATCTGACAAGCTTCCATGTATTACTGTCACCATTTACGACTATTTACTTTGATTAGATCCTCCTGCCAAAATTCATTATAGAGGAATCTGGTACAATGAAGAATAATAAATTCTGTTCATTCATATGTTTTTAAATTATTTTGTTCCTATAGAACAAAAATGGTATTTCTTACCTTGGCTGCTAGTTAAGGGAGTGCAAAAACAGTCACAACAATTCAAATAAAAAATTTTGTGTCAGTCATAACTGAGTTCACATGATCTACTGCCAGAGTTCATTTAACATAGCTGCCCAGGATATCCAAACTGTAATCATGTGATGTGTTACTGAACCCTATATATCTCATTATGAATTACACTGAAATTGCTGGCTAGGTAGGGTGAGACAGACACTCCCCCCCAGCCAAGCCCCACACCCAAATTACATCACTGCAAGAAATGTGAAAAGCTCCAAACTTTCAGCTGAGCTTAATTGCCTGGTTTAAGGGCTTGGAAGGAGAAAGGTGGTATCAAGCCTCAGCCTAGTGGCTACAGAACTTGCCCAGGAAGTCTGAGTCCTGGATTTAATTCTCTCTCAATCTAAGGTGATTTCAATTGCAGTAACAGCAGGATTAAGGACCACTTTCTACCAACTTGTCAAAGGAATGCTACGATGAAAATATTGAAAAGCTTATGATTAGTTTTGCCAAGCTATAGGTACTTATGAATATATCCATTTTCATCCCAACTAGCAATTATTTGTTGAACACACATAATCAATAGATATGTCATCACTTTCTTATTTCAAGTAAATGAAAACTAGAAACCAAGGAAAGAATGGTCACAATAAAAGTGCATTGGTGGAAAAATCTACCATCAAATTACAGCACTAACTTATCTATCAGCGCATCACAAATCCTCATTACAACACATTTTTTAAAATTACCAGTATAAAAATTAAATACTTAACAAATATTTAACAAGAAAAATGCTCATCCTCCCATGTCAGCCTTCCTGAAATCACAATTTTTATTTTATTTTCTTGTTTAGATATAAATGAGTACACATCCTCCTTTTCTTAAGGAATATTGTCATAAGGCAAATATTCTCTAATTTCTGCACTTTTTGGGGGAAGGAAGGAAGAGATAAATTCTTAGTTCTGTAGGAAATCTAACCTGTTTCAGAGCCAATGGAAATTCTTAGACAGATTTCACTGAAGGATCCAAAATCAAGCATACGATGGAAACTTCTACTTTAATTATACAGCAAATACTGATGCCACAAGAGAAGGTTCATTCTTAGGATATTACTTGGGTTACCCTGGCTCTCAGTGATATCCAGGGTGATATTTTTTGAACTTTTTCACCAAATTCCACAAGGATTACATGGAAATATTACATACATTTTCAAGGAGTTTAGAGATGGTGAGCAAAGAGAGGAATCTCATTTTCTGTCTTAATCTAGATCCTTACTCCAAATTAAATCCTGTAGAAAGGTCAGGATGCCATAGTGCAGGCTGCCAGAGCACTTATGGGACCCTCTTTACATTATCCCTTTTCCTTGGGTACAGGATTGCCTCCCTCTGCCAGTCCCACCCCCATCACAGGATGAAAGTGACAGCTCTCTTCTAATACTTCCAAGGGATAAGGAAAGCTTGCTATTGGCTAAGGGAAAAAGGAGAGGAATATGACTGAATAGAAATAATTTCCACCCCCCTCTTTGTGCTTTTACATGGCAAAGATAAAAATTAGCTCATCACCAGGCCCTCTCTCCCTTCATTTCTGTAAAACTGCTCAGCTCCTAGGACACAGGTGGAGTGCAGGTGAAGGAGCTTTGCAATCTCAAGAGAGAATTCCCTGCATGCCAAATTGCAGATTTCATACCCAGCCCTTATGTAACTTTATCATCGTCTTCTAGCACCATGGAAAAAACCACAAAACAAAATACCAGGACTTCTTTTTCCTTCAAATCATTAAAAAACTAAAATGTCTTGCTATCCTTTCCCATTGCCTCCGTCTTCCATCAGTGACTGCAATGCAAGAGCAACAAGCATGGGTAGGAAGAGAGAATCGAGGTACAAAAAAAGAGCAATACAGATGCTGCTAGAGCTAGAAATTAAAGGAAGAGAAGAAGTGAGGAAGCAGCTAAATTCCCACAGTCTACAGGTTGAGTACAAGCTTTATACTAACCTTTGTGCTTCATCCTTCTTTCCGGGCATGGAAAGGCAGTATCAAATATTTTCTGAACTGCTGAGAAGAGGGGGCAGCAGGCTTAAGTAAAGAGAAATAAATGGTGTCCTGAAGGCCTGCTATTTATCCAGGGTACAGTTTTGTATAACAGCAGAGAAGACCCAAGGAAGGAGTGCAGGCCAGCATTAATTAATTTGATTTGGCCAAGATACTAGAATTAACTGACTTCATTTGGCTGGGTACAATTAAATTACAAATGGGTTAAAATTATTATTTTGAACACAGAAATAAATTATTTCAGAGAAGGAAAGATATATGGATGGAAATTAACCCAAGAAATGAAGGAGAGGGAACAGGTAGCATCATCGAGCATTTCTCACCCCCTTTCAGGTAAGCTGGCTTAATACTTTAACTCTTGGGGTCTGGGATATTTGCCCCTAGGAAAAATCCTTAGCAAACAGCATCTATGCTTGTTTAAAGTCTTGGCAAAACACATCTTTAAACAATCCAGCTAAGTAAACAAATGCTTCGATTTTGAGCCAGTCTGAGCACCAAATGGTACACATAAGGATCAAATGACTGGATGCACAGTCACCTAACTTATGCATGGCAACGAATGCTTGTTAAAAAGTACTTAAATAATTTGATGCCTCACTGAGACCCTTCTGAAAAATATGGCTTCATTTTGATTTAATTCCTTATTTTTCCAAGTAGAAGACTTAATGCCAGATAAAATCATATGTGCATGAATCTTTCACATGTAAAGCTTTTAATTGCATGGCACCTATGTTATAAAGCAGAATACAGTAATGCTGTCTTCAGTGAAATACTTCAAATGCCAACAGGCTGAATGGAAATAATTTCCACTCCCCTCTTTGTGCTTTTACATGGCAAAGATAAAAATTAACCTCAATCATACACTGGCAAACAGCTCAGAGTATTTAGTTTGAGCAGACTGATGGGACTCATCTGAAGATGATAGGAACCTAAGTGCACTAGCGATGAGTAAGACTCTGCAGTCTTCTCAGCAAGTGAGCGTGAGGGATGCTGGCACCCTCTTCCACGGTGGCACTATGTGTAAGGTGACAGGCAGTATTACTTCTATGGGGTGTGACTCTGTTTCTCACTTTCAGAATTTGCATTTTATTCAACTTCTGTGTGAGAACAGCTGCTCCTTACCCAAGAAGACTGCATACATAAGAAGCTTCCACAGAGTGAACTTCAGACTCTATTTTCAGTTTAGGGTTAATACCAGAAGAAAAACTAACGTTCATTCTAAGCATACTTCCTTCACCTTAAACTTGAAGAGTTTGATCCTTCTGTTCCTAAGAACCAATTCATTTCACCCAAACAGATCAATCTCTATTTGCAGTGTGAGCTAATTTGTCACAAATGCATGCACAACATACCTTTATTTGTCCTAATTCTTTTAGCTCACCTAATTTTCTCTTCTATACCTTTCCCCGGCCAAGGTAGATTATCTGATTAAGGCTCCTGTTAAAAGTTGCACAGTGTTGGCTGAAGCCTTCTTTTGTACCCTTGCCAGCAGAGAATGACTGACATTAATAATAACCCGTGCTGTAGCTAGTCCCAATAGTGAAAGCAAAGCAACGGCTGATACAAAGCCAGGACCAGCATTTTGACACAGGCGGGGAAACAAAATGGGCCCACATACCTGACAGCAATAAGAGTCCCTTCATTAATGGATAGGAATAAATATAAAGGCTGATAGCACAGTAATAAAACAATGATGATAACCCAAAATTATTTATTACAAGGCAAGAACACTGCTGCCTGCTCAGGCTCTGCTGTAAATGGAAGCCGACATCAATGGATGACTCTCAGTGAGAAAACATGCCCCATTTTAATTTGTGAAGTGTCAACTCATTTTTTAAGGTGAAAGCCATTATCAGAGATGACAATGATCTATAGTGAATCAAAAGAAAAAATAAAACCCCATACTTAAACCCTCAGTCCAGTACATTTGCTACAGATAGCAACTTCCTTACAAAAAACAGAACAACATCATAGGAAGTTGAAAAACATCAACAACATCTTCTCAGAAATCAAAAGTCCTATTTGGTTTATTAAAGATGTAGCAGCAGTAATAATGATATAGTATTTCCTTTGAAGATAATACAATCAGCCAGTATTATTCAGAGAATGAGTACATCTGAAAAATAGGGTGCCCCATCAGAAATAATGAAAGAGCATAGAGTAAAAACCTGGAATAAATGAAAATCCTGATGAATTGTGTTCAACAACTCCTAGAGAGTCTAGTCTCCAAGGGAAACATTTCTTCTCACTATTACCTGCCTTAATATAGCTAAACCTACATTGACATATTTAAGACAGATAATGTGCAAAAGAAGCCTTATGGCACATCCCGTGTAAGTTCTATGGCCTCCAGTAAAATGTTACCATAGAAACACCTTTGTCACTAGAAAGGTGTACTTTTGCAAAGGACCTGGGGGTAAACATTCAGATTCCCATGGCAACTGTTGTGTCCAAAGGCTGAAGTACCATGTGTCAGTGTCTTTGGGAGTAGCTTGCAGGAGAAAGAAGACAAAAACCCCACCCAGTATTTTCTACACTGGAACTGGTAATCATAGCTGATAATTGTTCAAGTCACCTACACCAAGGTGGAATAACTACAGACGGTATTTTGAGTTAAAAACTCTGTGTGAGTGGGATAATAAAGCAAAGGAAAAATAAAGGAGTAAAGTAGTATTGATTAAAATGGCACTAAGTAACCTGAAACACTCTCAGTGAGGAACACCTATTGGGGCTTTATGTTTTTTAAAGGTAGAAGAGGGTCTCAAAATTCCTCAAACACGCTTAATATAAAAAGAAACACAGCGCAAAATATCAGAGTTCTTTTTGCCCCTCAGATTTTATTCTCCTAAGACAAGAAATTACTTTACTTTCCTGTCACACATTCAACCACCACCACCACTTGCTGGGAACAGATTTCACCTGGAGAAGACACTCCTTGACAAAGGTGAAGAGTAAGACTCTGAAGGAGGGCTCTACATTTCTCGTACTTCAGCAACGTTCCTGTTGGCTAATCTAAAGCAGCCCTATGGAAATCCTTACAAAAGAGCAAACATTTATTAAATGCAGACTCCCAGATAGTACTTGTATTTTTAGATTACCTAAGTCCTTCTCCCTTCTACTGACAAAACAGAAGATATTTTCGAGAACAATCTTTCTGGCCATCCTGCCATTATTTTCTTTTTCTCTGAACTACTTCCCCAAAAATTGCTTCTGCAGTATTTCACATCTCATAGTTTTTTGTTGTAAATCTCAGATTCAGGTCAACCAAACTTACCAACCCTCCTCCCATGAAATCTAAGAAGCCAAAATGATCTACCTTTCATGTTCTGACAAACAGGTCTTCTCATGGGACCCATTTCACTCTCTAATTTTTTTTTTCCCCAATTAGGTACACACCTGAAGTATCTTTAATAACTATTAAACAAATTGTTCTAGATACTGTCTTGTTTAAAAGCACGCTGAACAAGAAAGGATATTTCCTCCACTAATATGCCTATAGTGCTCTATGACCTTTTATAGTGGGTCAAACCTCACATGTCGGAGTAAAAAACCAGAAAATAATTAATCCTTTTCCCTTAATTTCTATTGTTAGAGCCTTATGTGATCCCTTTTTTGGGTTTTGTTCTATTTCCTCTGCTTTGAATCTCTTTAAATATGACTGAATGTTTTAGTATTCTATGTTTAAATGTCTTAACCATGCTTTAAAAGGGAGGTAAATTCTTATACACCACATGAATAGAGGAGTAGGACTCATATACGTGTCTCCTTTTTTCTGAAAGTAGACGCAGAAGAACATTTTACTCATTTTAAGCAGCATAAATCAGATAGGCAACTAGTATGTCTAGAACTCAAAGCCAGCCCCACCAACAGATGATTCCTACCCAGCTGGGAAGGTAGTGAATGCTGGACGAGAGGAAGAACTGGCAGAGATGTTTGGGAGAGCAGAGGAAGTAAGACAGGAATTGTGAAGGTGTAATAGTGCCATTTATTGAACAACTTGGATTTTTCTTCTTTTCCCTTTTTTAAAGAGCCAAGTGCAGAAATGTACTGAAAATACGGAAGCCAAGCAGCAAACTGGTAAACCTGAAACATTGCTCTTCTTTGCCCAAGAAGCAGCCCTGTTCTTTAAGAGAGCAAATGTAACCTTTTATAAAGCATTACATGTACCTAGAAATGTTTTACATATATAGACCAAAAGTAATGGACAGTGGTTAGTAGTACCTACCGACAATAATTTTTCCCTTCAGTGATAACTGTTGCAGCAATTTGCTTGTATCAACCAAAGTTGCCGTCAACTACTTCAGTCATGAAAATCCTGGAACAGAGACAGTCAGGTAGTTTTTTTTTAACTCCAACCAAACTTTTTAGAGGATAAAAAATTCCTTCTCTTGGCCTGAGAGGCACAGGAAAATGCACACACAAGGATTCCAGATGCAGAAGCTGCAGTTAGCTGTCAAACTAACTCTATGAGCCTACTATAACACTAATAGGAAATGTTTGAAGAGAAATTTCTTTTTTAAAATAGTGTCCCATCTATAAATTTATCCAATGTTTCAGGGAATAATGAAAATGAAATTGTTATGTACAATATTTTCCTGCTGGAATTATCTGGTTTTATTCTTACTGACTTAGTTTATGAATTGGGGAAATCAGAACATGCTGGGAAAAAGATCCAGAACTGGAAGAAAAATTAAAGAATGCTTGTTCCACTGAAACCCAAAACTTTAGATAAAACAGGATATATGTGTAATTCACAGTACAGGAACACTAAGGAATTCCTCAGCTGTATTTTGAAGTCTTCTCCCTTCAGGAGCACAGTGAAGGTCAAGTTCTTTACTGAATGCCTAAGAAAAAAAAAAGAGTATATTTTCTAAGGTTGACTGAGAAATACAATGATGCTTATCATGTACAAGGTAAATCCCTCACTTTCTTGTCCTGAAGCCTAAGATATGTGTGTCTAGGAATACGGGAGAAAACTGCTTGTGGATGCTGATACTCTGATAGTAACTGAATTATTACCTTTTTTTCAACTGTCTCTGGACTCTGCTATTCTCATTCTCGTGAATCCTAATGGATCTGGTAAAACCACTGACCTTTTATGTTCAGATGTAGGTACTTGTAATAGTTAGATGCCTGTTGTCTGAGGTCTTTGAAACGATCTTTAACGAGAACTTGGAACGTAACCAGCATTATATCTGGTCACTGTCAAAGTAATTGGAGTTCCTTGAGAGCAAATACTTTGAAATTCTTAGAAAAAAAGCAATGGGAATTTTTTCTTTTGTAGCTCAACTAAAACTAGGACTATTTTTTCGGAATAACCAAACCTGGGCTAAGAATAAAGGAACCCTTCTGGAAAAAAGCTGAAAAAGCTGAAAAGTGTCTTCAGCTGAGTCTGCCACTACATAAAGATGTTATCATTATCAAAAATGTGCTTATGTATTTCCTGTCACAATCCAGACACACGTTGCCAACAGAAAAAAACCAAAGACAAAGAAAAGGAGTCATTCTACACTATGGCAAAGTTCATGAAGGACCGGTGACTGAGAGAAACTAACACAGAAGGGCAAGTTTCCGTTTAGGATGATGAAAAATCATGAAACTTCAGGGCATGAATATTTTTATTGACAAATCAGGGAGGCCCAGATTGTGTGAAGAAAAGGTTCTTCCAGTCAGCTGGCAAGAGTCAAAAGTGTGCAAAATTCTCCTTGTGTTCTAAAGACATGTAAAGAGAACCCTCCAGAATACCATATGGAAAAGAAAAGGTAAATATTTCTGGCAAAAGTGATTCACAGCTCTATCCTTCACTGCCTCTTTCATGGAGGTTAAATAGTTGTGAGAATACATCTCTCTGATGTAAATTATTAAATTTTATTTCCACTGCTTGAAAACTTACGAGCTCTCTTCAGAGGGAAAACATATAATTGAAGCAATTGCATGCCACCAAATCTAGTCCCCTGCTATACCAGACAAGCAGTTGTGTAACATTATCACGTTTATAACTTCATCAAGTGTCATGTTAAATCTGGTTAGATTTCACGTTCTCCCTGGAAAGCTAGTGCAGTGATTGTCTCAGTACTTCCAGGAGTTTTCTAGGCAAGAGGTACACACAACTGTCTGACATCTATTTGTTCTTGAGCAAACACATCCTTTCCTTGATAACCTGCAACTCTAGGAGTCCTTATTTGCAGTGATTTCAATATAATTTTTATCCTTCTTGAAGGCAGATGTGTCCATGGCATTTCAGAAGGAATCCCATCAGCATTTTACATAGTTGATACTACTCAGTACAAAGGGTACAAATATCTTATCATATGCCTCTTGCTATTGCGTGCTTTGCACAGCCAAGCCTCATCAGTATTTCATAAATATCCCATGACTGCCTAATACACTTAAGTCTTTTTTTATTCTAAATGATGAGAGCTCAGAATATAGCAGAAATTATTACTTGTTTCTGATGTGTAGCTTTGTCTTTTCCACTATTAAAAATCCATCTCTTTTTATTCATTTCAGCTCTCAATATTACCTGGTTCATCCTGCTTGTTATTCAACTCCTCCTATGCATTGAGATTGACCCCATCTCTGCTTTATCAGCAAGTTTCATTCGTGAGTGAAGGTCATTAAGGAGAATATTAAATAAGATTGTTCACTTGATGAACTCCTCTAATATCCTTTTTCCCTGAAATACTTCTACTTTCAAGATAGCCCATCATCCTGGGTAGATAAGGAGCATACATGTAATAGACAAAGGGTCAGAAATGAACTTGATTGCTTGGAGCCTCTTCCTGGAACATAATAAACTGAAACCTGTTAGAATTATCAAAGGTATTACATATTGACATTACTGGGGTATTGGCGGTATCAGGCCTGTGTCTCATTCTGTAGTTCCACATGTGGTTTGGCCCATCACTTGCCACTACATTTTGTTATGCCAAACTCATCTCAGCCTGAGCCAAGAATGGGGACAGCACTGCAAGCAGGACTTGTGTCGGTCAGCAAAAGGTACTTCTACCAGGAAAATGCCATGCATGGGGTCAGGGACTGCTGGAGGGACCTGGAGGCAAGCTGTAGGGGGAGCCACTGATGGGGGAGAGTCCTCACAAGCTGCAGCAAGAGAGCTGACAATAAAAGACAAAATCTCCCAGAGAAATGTCCTCATGTCCACAATAAAACCAAGACTGTCTGGAAGACAGTGTTCATGAGGAAAGAGAGAGATCCTCAGACTCTTAAAACGTAACCTAAACAGTTTCATAGCACCATATATTTTTGCAGTGCCATGATTCTTACTTTTTAGTATCAATATTGTGAAAGGTTCAGATGATATTATGCATCCTAGTACAATAATGTGCAATTCTTATGGCCTTGCTGAAGTGGTTTTATAGCTGTACAACAAAATATTGCCCTCTTGTCCTATAGTGCTGACAGGTTCACAACCATTTAGCCAGTCCTTTGGAGCTGGCAGACCAATGGGGCAAGAAATTAGATATGCTTAGCAGCGTTGCTTAGATAAAAGCCATTGCTAGGCTTAGTAAGATTGCAGGCTAAGTCAATCTGGCACAAATAAAGAAAAAACATAAAGAAAGACAGACAAAAAATAAAGCTTAATTGAACCTCTTCAAGCATATTCCAGTTACTTTTGTGCCTGTGGGTCTATGCAGACTGGCAGTAGATGTAATGGCAGTAAAAGCAGGTGTGTAGACGAGGTGGTCCCTAAGCAGAAGGGAGGCCAAATGGCAGCTGTGCAGGCTCACAGACCATGCTAGAACTTTCTGGACTGAAGTCAAACCATGAGGTGAAAAATGAAGGAAGGAAAAGAGGAAAAAAAATAAAGGTACAATGGAGAACTGAAATAGACTGATCACTTCTGAGTGAGCTTGATTCAAGCACCCAGCCTCATGATATACAGAACAAGTTGACTTTTGAAGCACATTGATCTATTTTGTAAGGATTTATTGTCAAAAACTGTGTTTTGGTTGCAACTAAGTTACAGAAGTTCACACAGAAATTTGATAGAGGCAAGTAAATTCTTGCATTTCTGTTGCTCCTCTGCTGAAGCACAGAAGACCTCAGCTGGCTTATAGCGGCCATCAGACACATCCCAAACCCAGCCAGGCTGGCAGCTTACTTACAGCACAGCCTGATGATAAGCTTTTCCTCTGTAGGTATGACTCAGTTTTTTGGGTCAGTCTGAGGAATTAACAATTTTGAGTTAGAGTTAAGCTTTATAGAATAGTTATAAATTGAATTTTAAAAGCCCTTACAAGTACCTCCAAGAAAGATATCCATAAAATCCAGTTAAACACAATCTAATTTATTTGAAGATAGAGGCTAATAGTAGAAAGGGAAAAGAGCTGTGCAGTCAATAGTCAAATGAATCAAGAAATTATCTGGGATTTCCATAGAATCTTGAAGAATTAGGCTAGCTTTTGAAAATAGCTTTCTTAGAAAAATAGGTAAGACCTAGGGCTTCAAAGAAAAGTCAGTTGTCGATCAGTCTGCAAGAGTGGATGTTGCATGCAAAGTCAAGATGTCAGAATTCAAGGTCAGGATTTTAACTAGGCAGAATCTCTTTGATTAATATCCAAGGATAAAGCTAACAAATGTGAGACAGTAGCAACAGAAATCTAGAAAAGATCAAAGTGTGATCTGAAAGAAGTTTCTGATGACAGCATCAAGAACTGTATCAGCACTGATATGGTACTTGATTAGGAAATCCTCATGCAAGAGAACTTGAGATTTAAGGATACTCAGTTACTAAGTCTTATACCAAAAGCCTGCAAGAACAGGCTATAAAGATAAGCAACATTTTTCAGTAATTTCATTGTTTTAAGAACTATTATACCCCTTTCTTTGGGCCTTCATTGATTATATATTAGTATTATGAAATAAATAAAACTGAGAAAAGTTCTCTGTTTCATTTCCAATGCAGTCTCGCACAAGTTTCTTAGAAAACTGTGGCTGGAAAATAATTTATGTATAAGAAAGAGTAACCCTCACCCATCAAAAAGCCATCAGATGTAATTAACAGCAGAGGGGAGGTATTAGCTGCTTCTTAAAAATGGATATGGATCATTGGCCATTTTAAAGGAGGTCACATCATCTTACAAATCAGGACACAGTTTCAAGAATCCTTCCTTCTCACCTCACAACAGTGAGGACCTGGAGCTGTTCAAGTAAGCAAAGGTAGCAGGGAAATCACATTTGGGTCTCATAAGGCAGAGGCAGAGAAAGAAAGGTTGGAAACAACCTCCCTAACAGAGGTAATCGGCTTCTAACAGAGGGAGACCAAAATGTTTTGCTGTAAGAATAATTACCAGTTCGGCAACATAGCATTTAAGACATAATATTCTCTATGCACTATTCCTATTTAAGTTCTTCCTGCAACTGAATTAAAGAAATCAAAGCATGATTTTATTAATCAGCATTTTAATTTCATATGCTGAGACCTATTTTAGAGCAAACTGCTCTTCTATAGTAGGCAACGTTCTTTTTTTACAAAAAAGATTTCACAAATTTCCTTCTCTGCTGTTTTTACCGTCTACGTAAATGAAGTTACAAGCACACTCTCTGTTGACCTCTTTATGAGAAAAATCTAAAGTGTAAATTAGTAAGACATCCTAAGGTTTAGCAAGTAAAAGTGACATGAAATTCCCTTTTGCTTTTTAAGCTAATTACCTAATTGATGCATTTGCTTCATTAAGCTTTAGGTTTTCTTCTTTTTTCAAGTAGCAAAATGCTAGCTGCCATGCATTTTAAAAAGGTAGCACTTGCAAGTGAATGGTTTAAGGCATATTTTAAAGTGATGTTTCTTAGAACCTTTCAGCAAATAAGGGTTTCAATATGATTTATAACAATGGCATACAGATCAACATTGAAAATGTTGCAAAAATACTATTCAGAAGAATACAAAGTGCATTATCCACTTTGAGCATCTCAAGGTGCACAATAGAATTTCTTTTCCTGTTACAAGATGTAGACTTTTAAAGTATGGCTTTACAGAGCTAAGAAATTAGGCAACTCAGTTAATATACATACACACAAAAATTACTACACAAGTTTTTACAAAGGAGAAAAATTAGTACCAGATAAATGTAATTATTAAAGCCAGTAAGAGAAATAGAACCATGTGTGAAAAGCCTATTCTCTTGTAACAGGTGAAAAGTCTTTTCAACATGAATTAAAGTTACTCATATCAGGATATGACACATATTCAATAGAATAATGGTTACTTCCTTATTTGAGCTGTCATAAGGGATATTATTGCTTTTCCACAACACTGTTCTTTTTGTTGAACTTTATTAATAATAGTATTGAATGCAATCATGAAATATCATTACACTGTGTAGTAGCACCACACAGACTATTGAATCTGCTAGCTTAAAAATGGATTTAAACTTAGCAAAGAACAAAGCAGCGACACTGTTTTACATAGGTTTGGAGAAGAACGTTGTCTGTTCTACATGCGATTCACTATCCACTCTGCCTGTAACATTAAAAAGGATTATGGCTACTTTTCATTGATGTTTCTTTTTCAGAAGCTTATTAGAACACAGAATAGACTGTGAAATAACTTAGGTTTGTGGAGAGAAAACTATTCACGTGTAATTAATGGTATTTTCATTCAGTGTTGAGTTACTACTAGTAAAGTCTACCTATACCAAGGCAGTTGTACTGCAATTGCTTATTCCAGTTTCCATAAACAACAACATAATCACAAAGGATGCAATCAGGTGTCACTGCTATATTAAAATACCTGGAGAGGTAAGAGATGTGCCACAAGACATCAGATTGCAGAGAAGGACTATTTTGGAGATGTAACAAAAACTGCTTGAAAGCTGCATTAACTGTTGAAAAAAACCTACAAGCAAAGGGACAAAAATATTTTAAATTTGACTCTTGTCAAGCATCCTCTTTTCATCTACATGAACATGTGTCAGGGTGCGAGGCAAAGCCCCTAACCTGGTGTGGAGACCAGAGTCCATTCAGGAAGGTGGGTATTCAATCCACCACATCCTTCCAGCCACAGCATGGAAGGACCCATTATCTGGTTAGAGATCTCCGTGCAGCCTTCTTTGAGGGATCTATCTTATTAGCAGAAATTAGACTTTTATTGTGAAGTGTTCTTACACAGATTGAAGTTTCCTTAATAGGTCATGTGCTATGGCAACAAATCTGAAGTCCATGTAGGTAAACTTTTGCTGATTTGTTCATAGCTGATTTAAGGATTTTACTTTAAGGCTCTAGAGGAATTCCATTAAATCCATCATCTTTTTTACCAGATTTGATTACATCAATGACTCTGTTGCCCCTCCTTGTTCTCCTTTGACTTCATAGACAGAATGAGCAGAGAGTGTCAAGGAGTATGTAGCTGAAATCTCCAAGCTTCTGCCTCTGCAGACTTCTAAATTCAACTTCAAAGTACAAACTCAAAGGACATTTTTATATTAAAAAATGCATATATGGATAGGATGCTCCAGTGCATGTTTTTTGAAAAAGTTAGCTTAGTGTTAAAATGGGTGGTATTGAAAGAACATAAACTTCACCAGATATTCTCTTTCTGTAGTGAGAGCAGATGGATATAATTGTCCACCTTTCTGGGGCAATTCTCAGGCATTTATTATAGCCTGGGAAGACTATTTGTCTGGATTAGGAGGAGGAATGGTATCACTGGGAGTTCAGTGAGCTACCTTGCAAGAGGTTTCTGCTGTTTGTGAATAAATTCTCAAAACTACAGGAGCATTTCTGCCCTGCTTTGCAGCCTCCTTTCCTGTCTCATCTAAAACTCATAGCATCTACACAGTCATACAAGATAGAACTAGGTTTTCCCACTATATGAAGTAACTGGAGAAGAAAGAAAGATCCTAAAACTTATCTGGACATAACAAAAATGTAGTTTGTTTGTATTTCAGTTGAGTGCATGTGTTATCCTTAGGAGAGGAGAACATTCAGAAAAGCCTAAAAATGACACATAGAAAAGACACAATAACAAAAAAAAGTTAAAAATCTGGATTTCCTTCTATGCTTTGTGGCTGTTGTTAGGATAACAGGTTCCAGGATACGTAAATCCACTTCTGAAAATAAATTATTAGTCTGTGAGACCCAAGAGCTAAGCCTTTAGCCTAAATCAGCACTTATTTTGTACATGGCCTTTTGCTCATGGCTGTGCTTTCCTAACCCCATCCCTGTGCACTTGGACAGTGTCTCTGTATCCCTCCTGAGTCACCTACCCCCGCTTCCCCTCTTGTCTGCTACCTTCTTTATTTGGGTTCTGTCAGGACTTCCTTGTTCATCCACAGAGGCCTGCTGCTAACATCACCTGACTTCCCACACATCAGGCTGGACCTTTACAGAGCTTGGAAGAGGAGATCCCTGTAAAACAACCATCTGTCCTGGACCTCCTTTTCTCTCTGGGGCCATATTCCATAGGATCCTTCCAAGCAGGTCCATCAACAGGTGAAAGCCTGTTCTCCTGAAGCCTCCTGTTGTGATCTTGCTTTTTTACCTTGTTACCTCCTTGCAGGATCCTGAACTTTTCCATTTAATGATCACTGCAGTCAAGACTGTCTCCAGGCTTCAAATTCCCAAACAATTGTTCCTTGTTTTTAACTATATAGTCCAGCAGAGTGTTTTCCTTTGTTGGCTCATTGATCACTTGTGCCATAAATTAATCTCTTTTTTCCTTCCA
>VYZX01019480.1:78588-101993 GCA_013401335.1 Brachypteracias leptosomus
AAAGATGTTCAAAATAAGCAAGGACGATCTTTGTTGCAAAACTATAGAGACTGAATGGGAACGAATCATAGAATTCAACTGTGATATTTCTCCCTTTCTATCCCCTACTTCCCCAAGGCCTGTAGCTAATACCAAATCCACACCAGAGACTTTGGCTTGATGAATGATAAATAGAGGGGGAAATTATTTAGGTATTATTACCAGTGGAATAGATGTTATTAGAAACATGGGGATGAGAACTAAGATCAATCAGAATCAAATAGCAGATGGCAGGTATATTATGAAAAAGGCTTTAAAATATAACAAGAGAAGGCTTAGCAATAGTAAAAACTTCCATTATAGATGGAAGTGATAAAACCTTATAGAATGCTGGTGAGGCTCAAGTATACAAATAATACTTGCATTTGCAAAAAAAGCAGAATGTGGGACTCATAGCATGAGAATGATGAACAATTTTTTCATCGTGTTAGTAACTTCAGTGTATGAGTACCTAACATGGACTAGGGATAAGGATTACTAAATCGGCTTCTTTTTATAATGACCTCCAAAAGCTGTATGGAGATGATTGGAGAGATATTTCAATGACTATTATCAGTTTATATTTATATAAGCCTTGTAACACTCAAGAAACCCAAGAAATTTGGAAGCATACTAACATTTCAGTATACAGCAAAGGCAAACACGAAAGAAAATTTGCCAAAGGCTTGGTTTCTAGGGAATGGGAATACAATTAAACACTACATTTGGAGTTACATAATGAAAGTCTTGGCAGACATACCAAGTTCTAGTATTTTAGGAGGTTATAAATTGGTAACTATGAAGTTGGGATATTCTTAGAGTTTTGGGTTGATTCAATTAGAATCACATTAACTACCAACTAGAAAATAGCGCAACACTGGACAATACCAGTAAAACACACATTCACAATAGTAAGCAATATAAAATTATTTAATACTGAATCATACTGAAAATGAGGAAAGTGTGATTTTATAATGTTGAGTACTAGAGACAATCCCATGAAACATTATAAAAATCCAGGACTTAAAAAAAACCCCAAAACATTACTGATTTTTTGAAATTACATAAAGACTGCTTGTACACTGATATGGAGAAGGAAGTATTGCATACTTGACTAGCCATTACATGCAGGAAAAAGACATAGGAGCTTGCAAGAAGGAGAGGATAAAGAAAGGGTACGCCGCTTAGAAGGCAGATAGGGAGGGATATTTTGAAGTGCAAAGTATCTAGGAACGGTGTGAAGGATGGCTTGGAGGAAAAATATTAGGAGGCTTCAGGCAATAGAAAAACAGAATTTTAGCTTGAGGAGAAGTGAAATAGATGTATTGTTTTAAAAAAAGGTGCATCAGAGTTAAATGATTAATAAAGAGAAAGGGCCATTGATAGAAAGATGGTATGGTAAATATGGGTAGTTTAAGGAAGAAAATTCAAGGAACTGGTATTGGATGTGATTTTTCCACTTCAAAAGGCTGACTATCTACTCAAGACAGATGCTCAAGGTACACAAGATACAGATCAAGAATTTGAGTGGGCCTCAAGAAAGTTCAGCAGCTAAACCAAAGATGCAGCAAGTGCAGAGAAGGTGACAACCAGAGATATGAAGACCACCTCCACCCATGACAACTGGCAGAACCAACATTAACCAATCTAAGCATTCTATTATATTCTAAATAAATAAACAAATTATTAATCAAGGCAACATATAAAGAAATCATATTTCACAGTAGTTGAAACCACATGTTTTCTCAGGATGAACAGCAATGAGTTTCATCAGCTTCCAAAGGTCTTTCATATTCCCACCTGCGATATTCTATTTTATTCATATGCTGCACACCTGCAGGCTAAAGGATATATTAACAGCACTTAAGTGTACAGCTCTCTCCAAATATTCATCTCAAGTTGATTACTGGAGTATATATTTACTGACTGTCTAAGCTGCAGCTTAAATTACTGAAGGACTCAAAACAATCTTAGAAGACAATGATAAGCAACATTGCACAACAAGCACTTATTATTGTTTTAAGCCCTGCCAGAGAATAGACATGCGCTGTGATACTGATATGAAAAGATCAGTTACTTATTTCCATTGAATTAACAGGAAATAACTTGACAAAGTAAAAGGAAGAAAAGGCACTATGCTTTTTTTTTCCTCTTCTGGACGTGCACTTCTAAAGCTGTCACATCTTGTCATATGAGAACGAAAAAAAACAGACTTCTTGGAAGAAATTTTTTCCAATCTACTTAATCAAATGCATCTAAAATATGTTTTGAAATACTCATTTTGGCAGAGGTCTGAAAAGTTATTTGAGCCAATGAATCAGAGACTGAGACAGTGTTACTCCTGATAAGCCAGGCAGCTTCTGGGATTCTCTAGTAGGGAGCTATTATTGCACATTGCTCACAGGTATCCATCAACCTCAAAAACCTTTGCTGCTCGATTTCTCATATTTTTAACTCCTCCATTTCACTTTATCCTGCTTCAACCTTTGGGTCCAGGAGTTCAGAAATGCAATATCTCTCTTTCACCATTTTAAAGGCATCCTGTTTGTTCAGATGTCCCCATCATCTGCAAGTGTTCCAACCTTAGTGGTTTAGGATTTTTTTTTTTTTCACCTATGACAGCACAGTACCTGTAGGATTTGTCCTTTGTATCTTCAGAAGGGTGAAAACAGTATCAGTGAAGCAACACATCACAGATTTGTCAGCATTACTATATGGCTGCTTGTGAAAGATGCTGGCAGCAGCACAGTTCAGAAGTTCTGTCTGCCAGCCAAAGAAGGTTATTTGTTACCAACTGCTAGTACCAATATAAGCCATGCTTTGGGAGAATCAGAGAAATATCCTTGAAATCATTTTTAGGGAAATTTTAGCTCCTCAGATTTAACAAATAAGATCTTGGGCCAGAGTAAAGTTTTCTTTTCAGTCAAGGAGTTCCATGACTGGTTAAAAACTACTTCCTTTTAGTGTTCGAAACCTGCCTTCTACCAGCTTCAGTTCAGCTCCCTCTTACTTACAGAGGAAGACATGATCAGCCTGTCCAGGCCACTCTTGGTTCTCCTGAGTATTAACGGTGAGCTCAATGCCTTCATTTTCTGTGTGAATTTGGGATTTTTTTTTCTATGTGCATCACTTTGTATCTATTTACATTGCATTTCACCTGCTCTTTCACTGCTCAGTCACCAATTCTTTTAAGTTCATCTTGTTGGTTACTGATTAACCTTGTCTTTACTATGCTGAGCTAATTCTAATATTATCAATAGACTTGGTCGCACCTATATTCAATTCTAGTTATTTCTATTCCTTGGTTTCTGCCTTTCAATCCATTACCTATCTATGCAAGGAACTGTAAAGGCAGCAACTCTGTAGTCACTTAATTTCCTTAAAAGTTTTGGGAAAGATGTCTTGTTGAAGGCCACCTGGAAATTCTGACCATCTCCTTCACCCACATACTTGCTGACTATTTTGAAGAATACGAATGGCTTTGTGAATCAAGCACTCCATTTAAAAAGCCACCATCAACATTCATCATATTTATCC
Organism: Brachypteracias leptosomus; assembly: GCA_013401335.1. Taxonomy (NCBI): domain Eukaryota; kingdom Metazoa; phylum Chordata; class Aves; order Coraciiformes; family Brachypteraciidae; genus Brachypteracias; species Brachypteracias leptosomus. The sequence continues at coordinate 82,144 of VYZX01019480.1, forward strand.
CTGTGTCCATTAATTCTACTTTCACAACAGTTTTTATTCATTTCCCTGAAAATTATATTTGTCTGTCACAGAACAACACCTGCATAGATGACAAGTCTGTATTAACCCTGACTTTCCAGAATGCCTTTTTAAAAACTGGTGTCAGTTTTGTCACTGTCCAATCCTTAGGTACCAGAGTGGTTTATGTGATGAATTATAGACTGCTGTTAGTTACACCAAAATGACAAATAAACACCTTTCAAAAATAAAACAAGTCATTTTCAGGTAATGATATGCCTAAACGACTTAGAGCTGTTTCTCTCCCTCAACTGCACCTGACTGCTTATGTACCTTATCCACCTAAAATTGAAAGCACTGTCCCTCTCAATTATCCAAAGACACAAATTTTCTGATTTACTGATTATGTCCAGAAACTGGTTTGTATAGTGTACCTGTTAGTATGCCTCTTTCACTACAGGCAAAAGCAACCACAAGAACATAAACCTTAAGCAACATCCTTCCCAAGAATTCCTGCTCAAATTTAATTGGATATGATGACTTCCTGTTGTTTCCAGACTTTGGGGTAATTAGGGTCAGATTTAATTATAACGGACAACAGCTAAATTTCCGTAAGAGAGCTGCTTAGTTGTTAACTTTTGTTGTCTTAAAAACCTCAAACAAAAGACTGCAATGGATTTAACAGAACTGAGTATCTCTGATCTATGTCATCTATGTCAGTGCTTTTCAATAAACCCATCTAAACAATTTTGCACTCCTGTCTCACGCAACTGAAGTGGTCAAATGGTTGGACTAGATGATCATCGTAGGTCCCCTTCAACTGAAATATTCTGTTCTGTTCTATCCTATCCTACCCAGTCCAGGACACATTTGGGTTTTTTTTTTTTAATTATTTAGGTTGGAAAGGGCCTCTAGGAACATCAAGTCCAACCTTTGTCCAACAACTCCTTGATCCCTAGACCATGTCTCAAAGCGCCACATATACTCATTTTTTGAACATCTCCAGGGATGGTGACTCCACCACCTCCCTGGGCAGCCTGTTCCAGTGCCTGACCACTCTTTCTGTAAAGAACTTCTTCCTAATGTCTAATCTAAACCTCCCCTGGTGCAACTTGTCCTGTCATTAGTTACTTTGGAGAAGGGATCAACACCAGCCTCATTACAACCTCCTTTTAGGTAGTTGCAGAGAGCAATGAGGTCTCCTCTCAGCCTTCTCCAAGCTAAACAATCTCAGTTCCCTCAGGCACTCCTCATAGGACATATTCTCCAGACCTCTCACCAGCCTCATTGCCTTTCTCTGCACCCGCTCCAGCATCTCAGTGTCCTTCTTATCCTGTGGCACCCAAAACTGGACACAGTGCTCAAGGTGCGGTCTCACGAGTGCTGAGTACAGGGGCACAATCACCTCCCTACTCCTGCTGGTCACACTGTTTCAGATACAGGCCAGGATGCTGTTGGCCTTCTTGGCCAGTTGGCTTTCTGGGCTGCATGTGCACATTGCTGGTTCATGTTGACCTTCTCATCAACCAGCACCCCCAAATCCTTCTCCTCAGGGCTGCTCTCTATCTACCTATTTCCCAGTTTGCATTTGCGCTTTGGATTGCCTCAACCCAGGTGCATGACCTTGCACTTGGCATTGTTGAACTTCATGAGGTTCATACTAGCCCATTTTCAAGCTTGTCCAGGTCCCTCTGGATGTCATCCCATCCCTCAAGCATGTCAACCGCCTTTCTCCCAGGCTTGATTTGAAGAGGGTTCTCTACACTTCATCAAGCAGAGAAAGATATTTTTCTTCCTTGCATCAGACACAAGAAAGCAGAAGCTTTTGTATATTTGTCTCATGACAACATTTTGTCTTAATAGAATCTGGTCACAGCAGCCACTGCAGAAAATTGCTTGCAGTTTGCTGGCACCATGGGAGACCATCATTACTGACAAGATTGAGAAACCCATCAATGACAATTCAGGATTCAATCTAACTGTGGCATCCAAGTGATGTGCTTTTTTGTTAGGGCTATTTTCTTGCATCTCTTTAATTCTTATTCATGTCCATCGGTCCTTGACTTACACTGTGATTCAATGCAATAAAGGCTTCAGATCAACTGAATTCAATCTCAGAAATCATCAAAAAGTAAGATTTATGTAGGACATTTCAGAAAACCTTATGACAGCCACCAAAGCAAGTGAGGAGATATAAACTTTTCTTCAACAGCATTACAAAGATGCTCACCTATCTCCTTCACAAAGGAATCACATAGGGCAGCCTATTCTATATCATGTTGTCATGACATAAGTCACTTTCTCTGTGGATGCTGGGCAGAAGCCAGTTACCACCTGTGCCAGCAACTTTGTTTAATAGCTGCATTTATTTGATTGAAACTCATCTATCATATAGTAGGTTTTTTACAGAAAAAAAAAAATTCAGCTTTCATTCTCATGATCACTCACTCCAAATCAGACTAAAGCCATCATTGCTCTTAGAAATTATTTAAATAGGATATGGGACTATTCCTTTGAAAATATATGACTTGCTGGGCTTGCAAATGTCACAGAACAACCATTAGAAAACAGGAACCAAAAAACACATATCTATTTTTAGCTTCCTTGTTATTGCAAATGGTACACATATACCTGCAAGGGAGAGAGACACTAAAACTCTAGAAATGGAACAAAACCACGTCCTTTTCATGAACATGGCATAAGACACAAAGATTCATACTGTCTTCAGCTGAAGTTGATGCACCTGTCATTCCAATGCTGCACCAGTTCTCTGGTCTTCATCTGCAGCACAAATCTTGTTTCATACAAATCTACTTTTCCAAAATTTACAGCTATCTTTTCCCAAAGCAGACTTAATCAAATTTGTAATCCAAATCTCATCTGCAGAAAAGAGATATTTTCTTTTACTAACCTTCAGTACCTATTTGGAAGATCTCTCAAAATAACACATCTCTGGTCTCTCACTGGTAAGTATTAGTGTATTCCATCTTCTGATTTTCATCAGTTGTTTATTGAAAAACAATCTCTTGAAATATGCTCTGAACACCTTGTTTCCAAATTTAGTGCAGATTCACAATTTCTGAATATCCAAGTTGGACAATTAACTCTGGGGTTAACCTTTTTTGTGTTTTTTTTTCATGTTAGATAGTCAGGCACAGAAAAGAGGTTAGGTAGAAAGTACATCACTGCAGGGAGGTGCTGAAGATAACTCACAAGATTTTTGAGGGGATTTAAAAAAAAAAAGAGAAAAATTATCTGGCTGGCCTTCTTTTGTAGCCTAAGGCTGATTCCATCCCAAGTGAAGTCATCACAGACTAGCTTCATTATGGATATCACATTAAGCTATCATGTCATTAAGCAAGCAGAGTGAATTAGGTCAATGCTAAGAAACAATTCCTCTCTCTCTTTCATCATTACATTACAGAGTTCCAAAAAGAGATACCAAATAGATCATGGTCCAAAGCCAGTATTAGCAAAACCACTAGCAACCCAGCAAGACACAGCCAAATTTTCTTCTGGGAAAGTGATACTGTGCAACTGGAAAAATGTATCTTGGTGCTAGGGTATGCTGACCCGTTCTGAACCATCTGTTCAAATGACTCTCAAACAAAGCAGGTGGTAAGACCTATTCATTCTTTACGTAAGTAAAATAAATGTGAAAACCAAAACAAATAAAAACATATCCAGCACTTAATTACAGTCAGGGAACAGAGTAAGAAGACTACAGTTAAAAAAGACAGGATGTTTTGTTGCCCAAATTCATTTCCTTAGATGCTTTTTTTTTTTCCTAGTCTTCATCTATTTTTAATCTTTAGACTGTGAACTGTTCCTTTACCACTTTATATTTCTCACTATATTCTTTTCTTCATTGAAATCTTTGAGGGATACAGTGGGATAGTTATTACTGATAATATATCTGGGATTTTATTTTTTCTTCTGGCACTGATAACCATTAAATTTTTATTAATTTTTAGGACAGATTTTCAATATCCATGCGTTTGTTTACTTTTTGCAAAAAGTTAAACTGGGAAAAGATAATTTCACTTTAGCTTACTGGTTCCTTCTTATCAGGTTGATTTAAACTTTAACTGACCAGTACTTGCACTGAAATGGTGGAAAACAAGGTATATAAATATTACTATTTATATCAAGCTTTGAAGACTCAGATTTGAGTATAAACTAATATAAAATTGTCAGCTTCACATACATATGCATATATGCACATACACATTTCATTGTTTTACTTGAAATATCTTAAAGATCGGAAAGTCTTTTCAGAAGACTTTAGGTTAGTGTTGAATGAAACCACAATGTTTTAATTCTTCCCCATAATCTACTCTATAATGGTTGCTACTTTCTTCTTTATCTGCAATCTTATTTTGAATAAGGTTCAATTTCAATAAAGCTTACACTGTGGAGGACCAATACTCTATGGAGAAGATAAAAAAATCTTAAGGTTTATTCTGGAGAAAAATGTGTGGGTAAGATCCAGCCTCTTTACTTGCTTCTCTCAAGGACCCACAAGACAATAGTTCCATTTTTTTTCTGTCATCTAACTTGATCACCTGTGCCAATCACTTTGTCCTAAGAGTATGGTATTTACACTCCAGGGAACATATTCATTTTTGTAATAGGGAGAATATTTATTCAGCACAGAAGTGTTGACTCTTTTATACCTAATACAATAGAAGTAGCACAATGAAATAAGCGATCACTCAATGGCACAAGGAATGGGATCTGACAGATAGAGATGATACACAGCCTTAAAGGAAAGTAATTCTAAGAGTTACTGGGAAGATCAGACTTCTGAAAGGGATATTTTTCCATGGTTAAAGACTACAAACCATGATTGAAATCAGGGGTCATTACAGTGGAACCTGTAGGTTCTACAAGTCTTCATTAGGTGAACACCTAGCAGTCAAATCAGAAACAAAAGAATAACATATTTCCTTTAAATAAAAAGCTTGAAAATTATATTATTAATGCTAGTATCCTACGTTCACATGTTTGCAAAGTAGAATGAGCTTACTCTTGTCCTAACCAATCTTATATCCAGTTTTCAAGTAGGAAGCAGTGGATTCACCAGGCTAAAAGTGATGATACGTTCTTAACTATGCAAAAACAAACAAAAAATAATAGACTGAACAAAAATCTATTCAACTGCGAAGTTAAAAAATTAACTGTTCCTCAATCCAAGGTACAATGGAACTGTATGGATTTCCCCACTGGGAAGACCCAGTATTTTATTTTTTCATGCAAGAGATGTCTTTGTATAGCACTCTGATAAGAGAGAAAAGCACTGACAGAGCTGGTCACAGAGAAGGATGATGCTAGCTGGGCTAGCAGTGGCCTCAGATAGCAAATGCACTACCTATGATGCAAACCCACATTTACGCTGCATTTCTGTTCATTGCAGCAAATACTGTATTTATAAAATGATCAGACTGCATGTAACAAATCTGTACAGAAATATTACAAGTCTCTTTCACAATACAGTTCACAATACTTAAATTATTTCCCCCCCAAAACATTCTATAGCACTAGGATATGCACATGTGTCTAATCACACATATGTGTGCTCAACCTAATAACTATTCCTGGACAAAGGAAAATAGTGATGTAACCTAAGTGGTTCAGGCCAGACAAATAACTTACGTAGAAGGTTAAAAAATACATTGAAATACAATATATTAGGTACTTACGGAGTTGAAGCTAAAATTGGTTTGCTTGAGAACCTTTTCTATACATTGAGAAAATGGATAGAAAAGAATTTGCCACCATTACATGTCTTTAACTGCTCATTCTTCCTCATGGCAACAAATCTACTCATGTGCAGGACTTTTTTTCCCTCATCCATTCTAGTCAAAACAAAAATCCTGGAAAAATTTTGTTTAAAGCAAAAGTGCCCTGCCCACATATGGAGGAATTAACTCAAAGAAAAATTATTTGATTGGTGAAGCTATTCTAAGTTTTAGGTAAACAGGCATCTTAAGTTCATTCACTTTTCAGGTGTTTCTGGGGTCAGTAGCTTATTCCCATCTACTACCTGTAAAATCAGAACCACATCTGTGTCATGTCTCTCATGCTTAAAGCTAATTTTGGTTGTCTTTTTATAACTTGGAAAAGACAATAAATAATCATGCATACAATTAGAGCAGTGAGAGACTGCCACTAAAATTATTTGACACATATCTAGTCACTCAACTAGGATAAAGGCAGTCTCTCTTTAACATAAATCTAATTAAAAACAGCTTACATAGAGTGTCTCCAGAGTATGCTGAGACAATATAGAAAATATGCATATTTTAAATCCCTGGATTTAAATCTAGCAGAGCAAAGAATGTAAAAGAATGTAGAAGGAGTACTTTCAATGAAATTCAGAATCCTAAGTATTTTTTTCTCTTTTGCAGATAGGACTTAGGTTATTTGATGTGATTTGGTTGGCAGTCATGCAGAGGGAGTCAACTGCAAGTGTATTGCATATAGCTGTGGAGAGTCATACCTCATGTAAGACCGACACATTTGTTTTAAAACATGGATGTTTTAAGCTTGAGGGCAGAAGACAAATTAAACCTTGAGAAAGGTCTGTGGTTGATCTAAGACTGAAAAGCTGTTTGCAACTCTGAGAGGATTAGCTGAGATAAAAGACCAACTCTTGACCAGACTACAGGACAGAAATCTGAGAGTGAGATTTCAAGGAGACTTGGAATTAGTCCTTTACAAGGTGATTCTAATGTTCCCAGCAACAGCCACCACATTCACCAGGCTGAAGTTTCTGACACCATAGGTGAGATCAAAAATGCAAAGGTATCACAAGGAAGGGCTGGATGCAAAAAGCAAGTGGAGATGGTTCAATATATATTTCATAATACACCTGAAGCTTGCACATGTGCAAGTGCCAAAACTGGGATAATGTAATGAAGCAAAAATATTCAAGGGATGCCATTTATTTTTAAGAAAGGCTATCAATATGCAGAATCCACTGACATACAGAAGGAGTGGTGGCAGCACCACCGTGACTGTGTAACACCATACACCAACTGCCTACAGTCCATTAGTGTCACAAAATAGGCATGCCTGGACTGTTTACTCTTATGCCTATTCTTCATTTTCAGAAATGAAATCCTCAATTTCCATTTCCTAGCCACAAAATAGCTATCTTTGCATATGGGGAAGCACCTTAGTCTGTGGAGAGTCATCTATCTGACATTTAAGCTCTGGTGTACCTACCTCCATGTAAAGGTCCCAAAGAAATAAAAAGTCAGTTAGATGTGTTTAGAACAAATCACTCACAAATTACTAAGACAGCCTGCACTGACTGAAATGGAAAACTCACTTTGGGCAGACAAAGCCATGCCTACCTCTGTGGGGCATCCAGTCATTAGCATTCCCTGGCTGAGAGTATTTGAACCCCACCACTCAGGAGAGCCCTGCTCATCCGGCAAGAGGCAGGACTGATAGGGAGCTGCCTCCTCTTGGAGCTGGGAAACCAAGAACAGAAGAGGCAAAGTGCAGCGGGAGATCAATGGACAACGCGTACACGGACTAATATAATCCAAGCATTGCCGTTTATTGCCCGAAGCTCACTCATTATATACCCACCAGCGCTAACCGCACGCTGGAAGCACCACTCTGATTGGTAACCAACTCTGCCAGGCGCTAAGCAACATCTCTTGATTGGCCAGGTACTGCTCTCAAGGCGCCTCCCTTGGTTCCACCTTCTGCCTCCATTTTCTTGCTGCTTCACTCCCGTGTCACACGTGGCTGGCCCCGTGTGTCCTTGTTTACGTCTTCCCTGTAACCGTCCTTGTGTGTGTCCTTGTTTACACCTTCCCTGTAGCCATCCTTACTGGCGCCGCCAAGTCTGGGTTTGCTCACATGCCCATTCTTATGGAGATACCTCTCCACAGCAAAGGGCTGAAGAGAGAATGAATGAGGGAGAAAGGCTGATACAGTAGCTCCACTCCCAATCAAGGATCATTGTATACATCTTAAAAATGGTTTTGACAACAGGGACCAGCATTGTGAACTCCCAGAGGAGTTTGCTTTTCACTAGGCTGTGTTGTGTACTTGATGTTTAACTTTAAACTTAATAGTCTATTATTATAGTAGACTATAGTTTGCAATTTACAACTACAATTTCCTAGGAAACCATCACAATAACTTACAGAAGCCTAAGCAGCCAGTTAAAGTGCTCTGGTCTTCCTGAGTGTGTGACTATGCCAACGAAAACCCAGCAATTTATGAATGCTTAAATTACATAGATCGGAGAGACTGGGTCAAGGTCATACTTCTGTACTTTGCATTTCTGATTTTGTACAGAAGCAAAATATGCAGGGCAGCTCTCCAAAGTTTTACATGTCATTCAGTTCTGCTGCTGACCTGCTTAAAAACTTGAACTTTATTCCCATGGAGTGACTGAGAAAACAGTGTGAAGCTGCATTTTCCTTGATAGTTCAGGTCTCATCAGGAAATGTTCAGTTGCTGAGTCAGTAAGTTTTTAAAAAAGCTTCTCCATAAAGAAGCTCTAACACTGGATTACTTCCAGTCTACTTTTTTGTCCCCTTGTTGAATTATGGGGCATGGATTTTTCAAACAAAGCCCTCACTGCCTGCCATTAATCCTTTTGGGTAAGCAAATCAGCAAGCCTTTTTATCACAGGGATTGATACAACCACTCCTAGCAAAGCATCACAAACCATCTGCCAATTTCACAACTATCAGATCCATGAGTGAATGAAAGTACAAGATAAACAGCATGGTACAGAATGCCACAGCTGAATAAAAAATTAGAACCATCACAGGGGAGACGGATTACTGCTTTATTGTATTACAATCCACAGAGCAGTTAAATCTTGACATATCATTCCTTTGCTCCAAACTGCAAGCCTAAGCATAAACACATTTCTGTGTATTATGAGAACAGAAGAATGCAGTCATATACCTAACAAATACGAACATAATGTACATTTTCACAAGCTACCTTCTTTCTATTGCCTACAATTATGCTAGATCTGAAACAGCACTTCAGAATAAAGTTTTTGTACCCTTCTCACAAACGCTGCAGTTTATGTCCTATGTAGTTATATAAAACCAAAACTGCTCAATGGTGTGAGATATGTCTACCTGATTTGTGTTTGGGACATGTTGAACCGTTGTTTGTTTGAGACTTGTTTTCTCCTTTTGCATGGGTTGCCTAGACATGCTGGCTCCAGCCGGTCATGTGACTGGCCGTTGAGTGTTGTGTGGGGGGTGGTTGTAGCGCGCGTAAACTCCAGGTCACCAAAAGGACAAGGACGAAGTTAATGAAGACCATAGAAGACGAGGAAAGCAGGCGACAAGGAAGATATGCCCATTTTTTGGAGCAACCAACCCTTTCTCGAGAATAGTAATGAATATGTATTAGTGAAAAGAAATAAAACCAGAAAGTTTGTAACTGTTTGGTGTGTGTCTTGGTGGACCGGAGACTCTGCGGCACACCCAGCGCTGTTTGCTTGTCTTTATTCATTTAATAAATTGTAAACTTTAATTGGAATTCTGTTTGAGACTAAATTATTTATCACAATGGGATATGAAATACTCCTTCAAATTGATGGCAAGCCAATCTCACAGCAGAGCGGTTGCTAAAACTAAGCGCTAAACAAAATCCAGGGCAGGTCTCTTTTGAAACAGTCAAATATGGAGGGTTGCAGGGGAGGGGAGGAAGGGTCACAGTCCTCCCTCTACACATTTGGATTGGAATAATTTCTCCATTGATTTTTTTAACACACCTAATCCTTCTAGAGAAAATAATAAAGGAGAAAAACTCCTAAGCTATGTCAAAACCTGAAATTATTGAAGGGGGGGGGAAGAGTATTTCTAACCACCTTCACAACTCCTAAGAATCAATGCTGGCTCCAAGCAGAACAAAGAAAACAGCTTGAAGCTCAGCTCAAAAGAGCTGGCAACCAGTCTTCTGGGGCCCTTTCTGAGCCTCCCCAAAACTTGCAAAGATCAAAATACTTATGTCCAGCCTTTCCAGTGTAAGTTCAAAACTCAGAGCACCAACTATTTAACAGGTACAACCAGGAAAAAAAGGTCAGCAGTAAATAGAAACTAAAACAATTGTAGCTGCTGTGTCCCTTCCCCTTTTCCCAGGCAGAGATTCCCACCATCATAGACAGCAGTCACATCAAGACTTTAGAAAGAGCAGTTGATTGGGCATGAACCACAGATTACAACTGACAGGCATAAACTTCCAGTGGGAAGAGAAGACAGAGAGAAGGAAGAGACTCCCCTGCATGATTTTAGCTGCTTCTCCCCAAGCCTCTGGCACTGCAAAAAGCAGCCACTTCCCCTCATCTGGGCAGGCTCACTCCCAGCGCTGTTCCTCAAGGCTAAAGGAAAAGCCACTGTTGGCAGGGCAGAAGCAGACAAGAATGTCTTAAACTCAACCAATAGTCAATCAATTACAGCATATGAAAATGACAATAAGGAAGGAAGCTGCTGGTGAACAGCTCTGCCTGAATGTTGAGAGGCGAGAACCTGGATCTGCGACTCCTGGATGGGTTCCTAAGGCCAAGAAAATCAGTAGAAAGACAGAAGATGACACAACTGTAGCCCAGTTGCCATCAGCAGCATGTGGTAGCTGCAGCCATACTCCATGAGGAGCTCTGCTGGACATCAACTCTTTGCAATCTTCTGAGGTTCTCTGAGTATTCAAGGAGAGGACAGCCTCCCTTCTGGATCCTGAATTAGAACAGGCATCAGATGAGTGGGAAACACAGGTTCCCTCTGTGACGATGAATACAGGCTGGCCAGAAACAGCTCTATTCATATTCAGACTGCTTAGGACCCTCTGCCATAGCTGTGTCTTGGTCAGAGCTAACGGGAGAGGCCAAAAAAACACCTGAGGCTGTTCCTAGAAGCACTGCAGAGGCCCTTAGCCATAAGTATGCCCTGGGTCTCTTTATTATCTGTATCTATGTAGCCATAGAGAGCACAAAGGACATTCTTATCAGGGAAAAAATAACATTAAAAAAGCATTAAAAATGAAAATTTCTTTGTTTGCATTTTTTCCTAACAAGCACCAAATCATTGTTGGCATGATGTAAAAGTTTGGCCAGTGCTCTTGAATTTGGATGGTCAAGTTGTATAAACATGGAAGCAGCCTGATTTACAGAAATGTAATTAATTAAATTTCTACAATTTGGAACCTTTGGCAAACAACTTAAGTGTTTATTTCTTATGTGCAAGCATGGACTTACTTAAGTATCCCGGTAAGAAAACACCAGCATGACCACCTGTCGAAACAGAAGATCTTCATTAAAATTAATTTATCTAATTCCAATTCTTGAAGGACATTTATCTGCAGAACACGTGCAAAACCTACTCCCATTAAAAATTGGTGATACTCACTTAAAGTATGCCTATGACTTCAAATGCAAAAGTGATACAGCAGGCTAACTGGGAACATTAGAACAGAAGAAAGTTATCCAGAAGTGTATTTCTTTACTGGCAACAGTGTCTGAGAAATCAGAGCAAATCAATCAAGAAGAGAATTATTACATGCTGACTGACTAATACTGTTGAATCTGTTCATTGTGTACAATTACAATCTTTAATAAGTTTGTTATATTTTAAGGCTTACTTGGTTTACATTATTTATTTTATTATTTATTTATTATGTGAGGAGTCATTATTGGATGCACTGGGAACTTCCTGGAAATTTATGACCAATGAGATAAACAGAGACTGCAGTGCAGTTTTAATCTTTCCAGATGACACAAGCACCACTTTGAGATAATTTATAGAAATTTTACTACCATAAGAAGTTCAGAAATAATCATGCTCTTGCTTTTTAGCACAACTATTTTTGAGAAGAGCTACAGTTTTGCTTGTTGCAACCCTTTCCTAAAGCCTTTTAAAGACCTCCCCAATGTGCTGGGTCTTTCTGAAGGCTTTAGACTCTGAAATTTGGCACGTTCAGCCCCAATTACAATTTCTAATGTCCTGCCAACAGAACCTGCAGTTTCAAGCATCAGGGGGGATATGCTTTGTTAAACTGGGTCAGCTGGCCTGCTCCTGCTGGAGCAAGGGCTTCAGCATATTCATGGAAAGACCAAGCTATGAGCTGGCTTCCGATTTGCTATATCTCTTGAATCTTAGAAGTCATCATTATTGTTAGGATTCTGTGAAATATTTATTTAAGTAAACCCAGAAAGTTACAGTCTATTATGGGCAGAGCCTCTCAAACTTCCAGAATGGTCCTCTACTTTTTATATATTCTACCTGTTTGACATTTTCTCAGAGCCTTTTATCTTCCACATCCCCCACTCAACCATTATCTCTATCCTTTTGGCAAAGCAATAATGGGGCCATTTTCACATTCCACTTGAATTTCCACAGTTTTAAACATATATCTTATTTAAGACTCCTGTGAAGTGTGAGGAAAAAATGAACGTGTTGCAGAGTTCAAGATCAAAGGCACGGGAGGGTTGAAAGCCAAATCAACTAATACTCAAATTAAAAGAAGACTGATTACCTTTGTAGATATAGACCAAGAATGTATGGCTTTCACATTAATATTGAGGCTTTGCTCTAACAGTGTAATCCAGGCTGCAGAATAAGGTGGCTTGCTCTATAGTGATTGTAATAGTTATATAAATTGCAGAGGCACTAACCTTGATCTACTCTTAACCCATACCTCAAAGAAGCCTTGTCCTCAATTCTGACAAGAGGAAGGGGAGACAGGTATTCAGTGTAGCTTCATGATCTGAAAAGATACGGATTTGATGGATGGACCAGATGGTGGATAAGGAAATGGCTGTATAGTCACACTCAAAGAGTTGTGGTCAACAACTCAATGTCCAAGTGGAGATCAGTGACAAGTGGTATTCCACGGGGACTGGTACTAGGACTAGTGCTGTTTAACATCTTTGTTGGTGACAATGGACAGTGAATTGAGTGCACTCTGAGCAAGTTTGCAGACGACACCAAGCTGTGTGGTGCGGTCAACACGCTGGAGGGAAGGGATGCCATCTAGAGGTACCTTGACAGGCTTGAGAGGTGGGCCCATACCAGCCTCATAAAGTTCAACAATGTCAAGTACAAGGTCTTGTACCTGGGTCAGGGCAATCCCAAGCACAAATACAGGCTGGGCAATGAGTGGGTTGAGAGTAGCCCTGAGGAGAAAGACTTAGAGGTGCTGGTTGATGAAATGCTCAACATGAGTCAGCAATGTGCAAGTGCAGCCCAGAAAGCTAACCATATCTGGGCTGCATCACGGGAGGCATGACCAGCAGGTCAAGAGAGGTGATTCTGCCCCTCTACTCTGCTGTTGTGAGACCACACTTAGAGTACTGCATCCAGTACTGTATCTGGAGCCCTCAACACAAGAAAGACATGGACCTGCTGGAGTGGGTCCAAAGGAGGGGCACAAAGATGATCAAAGGGCTGGAACATCTCTCCTACAAGGGCAGGCAGAGGAGAGAGTCAGCCTGGAGAAGAGAATGCTCTGGAAGGACCTTATAGCAGCCTTCCAGTACCTAAAGGGGGCCTCCAAGAAAAGTGAGGAAGGACTTTTTACAAGGGCTTTTAGTGATAGGGCAAGGTGTAAATGGGTTCAAACTGAACGAGGGTAGATTTAGATTAGATGTAAGGGAAAGTTTCTTCACTATGAGGGTGGTGAGACACTGGAATGGGTTGCCCAGGGAAGTTGTGGATTTGTTGAAGACCAGGTTGGATGGGGCAACCTGGTCTAGTGGAAGGTGACCCTGACCTTGTCAGAGTGGTTGGAACTAAATGGTCTTTTAAGGTCCCTTCCAACCTAAACCGTTCTATCAGCTATGATCTATGCCAGGTTAAATCTGCTCTGCCACCAAAGAAGCACTCCTGCACTCCCCACACATCTGCATTCCTAGCAAATCTGGAGGAAGCGCATCAATTAAAGTGAGCAAACTTGCTGCCTTTTATGTGTAAAATCCCTACACAGTCCAGGAAGAAAGGAGCAGAACCAGAGCAAGGATGTGCAGGCAGCTCCTCGGGACAGCCCATGCTTGCAACCAGCATCCTGATCTGTGTCACTTGTTGTCTCAGCCCTTTCTTTAACTGATCAACATCCATGCCAATCCTGAAAAGGGCAGCTCCTCTTTTCTGCACTCTCTGCTTAGTGTTTCTACCCTCCACCCCTCCAGTCAGCTGCAGAACTTGGGCAATCACCTACAGATTTTGAAGGGGGAGAGAGATTTTCACTAGATCAAGTCTTGAAGCGTTCACCTAAAAATTCATTGCTGCTACATCAGGTTATTTTTGATTCACTTGAAAGATGATGGATACTTCCAGGCACTTAAATAAAAATAATACGTATAGTTTGACATTCCTAGTTCCTGTAGTGAACCACTACAAAACTATAATTTACAATCAATGTCTTCACAACTCAAGAGAGTGCTATGCATTTTACTGGTGATTACTACTGAATAAAGTTACTTGGGTGCTGAAAGGGTGCATAAAACCCAATATAGTTGCCTTGTGAAGTCTGAAGCCCTATTGTAAAACCATGAAATGCATTTCCCTACAGTTATTGTGAATATACTTGAAAAGAACGCAGTTTCAACATGAGCCAGCCATAAATAAGTATGTATTCTATGCCAGAAATAAGGAATCCCCACAATCAAGCATTCATTAGAAACTCAGAAGTATCCTATATGCAGACATACATGTGTATTTCATACATTTTACATCTTAAAGACTACTCAGAAGGTGAATTTTGTATATCAACTGCAAGTCCTTTGAAAACTTTCAAACATACCCTTACAGTAATTGTATGACCTTGCAGGTTTGTTCCATTTTACATTACAGTCATTTGCAATTGAAGATTAGAAAGAACAGCAGAAGAACTGTCAGTCAGTGCAAATTTTGAGCATTTCAGAGCATTACATAAGCAAGAGTAAACCTGCTCCTTCCATTATGTGAACACGAACAAGAAGTGACACTGTGGAAGCTGCAGTATACCTATTTTATCTTCTTCATCAAGGCTTTCTTCTCAGGTTTTCTCCATCACTAGTGTACTTGCATAGGCTTTTAAGCAAGCTATTGTAAAAATATAGACATGACGTAGTCAGTCCTCTCTTAGACAGACATGCTTCTAACATATGGCCATACCTGTTGTCTCCCATGTGATCTAAAGCCCACTGAGCCAGACTAGTGACTAATGATGTCTTGTGGTCCTAGAGCTCTCAAATGCACTATCATTTCTGGTATCCCAGAAAGAAGGGGAATCAGTCATCTTCTTAAGTCCAGACAGAGTATTCTCCTACTTTGTCACTTCAGATACTTAAATACATTTCCCAAAAACGTATGGATAATAGGACCGGGAATAGGCTCTGTAATCATTTATTGTCAAAGTTGTAATTAATACTTTGTCTGGTGCTTTTGGCTCACACCAGACAGTGCTGGTGTGACTGGGTAATAGCCTGGTTGCAGCAGAGCCCAGAGACTGTTCTGAAAAGGCTGTGTGGATGAGGCTAAGATATTTTCTGAAAGAAAAGTTATCTATATGGGTGTAAATGCTGTTGTGCCACAAATTTAGGGCCAAGGAATAGGTCCTCGCCCACAGAAAATGCCCCTACATAATCTACTTCTCTGCAGATGCTCTAAACCTCCTGGAGAAACAGGACAAGATGACAAAGAACTGAGTCTCAGCAATCAAGTTTCTTAACTGTCCTGGTTTGAGTCAAAACCAAACCAATTCTGTTCAGTGATTTTACTTTTCATCTGAGTCTCTGCTAACTAACTGCACTTTCTGAAGCTTACAGCATGTTTTTGCAGTGTCTGCTTCTAGCAGTGATAACACTTGATGTTTAGAGTTATTAACAAGGATTGGTCTGTGCAGACCAAGGTCACTGCTAGATCTTGTGTGCCACAGCAGGGGGTGCAGAAAGTGAAAGGCCGCACCTGCGGGGAGGAGCGGCCAGGACTGGTGACCCCAAACCTGACTAACGAGGTATTCCAGCCCATATACATCATATTCAGTATAAAGCTGAGGGATCACGAGGTCCTCGACCCTTATGCCCAGATGGTCTTCCCTTCAGGATCCTTAGGCCCTATTTCCTTTGGTGGACCCATCCCTTTCCTTCAGCCTTCTTCGTGTGTTCCTGAACCTAGCTCCTGAACCCCATTCCTGTCAGCTGCTGAGTCCAGTCTGGGACTTTGCCTGTGCCTGCTCCACAGCCTCAGTGGTGATGGTGATGTAGTTGCCATCAGAGGGAGGTTGGGTTCAATACTTGTTTTGCATATATTCCATTTTATTACTATTACGTCCATTAAAGCTGATTTAGTTTTCTTTTCTAATCCAGAAACCTCTCTCTCCATTTGGGAGAGGAGGAGGCCATATGTCTCTCTTCATTATCCTCTTTATCTTCCTCTATTTGGGTGGGAAAGAGGGGTTAACAGAGAGCATCTGTTGTAGATCTGGTGGATTGACCCTAAACCTCGACATTAACTTTATAACACATCTGACTGAACAAACTATATTGGAGAGTTAACAGACTGACAAAGAGCCATGAAAAGAGTATACTCCTTACCTGGCACTGATTCCTTGGCTAATGAGTTTCACAGGGCTATACAGCTAAACCTACCTATGAGGATCTCGCTATGATTACTTCTCACTCAAGAATTTCAGGGCTTTGCCTTCTCCATACTCCCTTCCCTCAAATGCCCCCACATACATATTCCCCTTTACTTCCTGTAAGGGTGATTGATACATGAGAAACTGTCATTGTAATAGGGAAATGTCTTTTAGTCAAAGGCCTTTTATTGCAAGGTGGTTGTTCAAGATCAGGTTGGATGAGATCCTGGGTGGCCTGGTCTAGTGGGAGATGTCCCTGGCAGGGTGGTTGGAACTAGATGATCTTGAAAGGTCCCTTCCAACCTAAACCATTCTATGATTCTATGCCGTGAGAAGCAGAAAAGGCCTTGACTCTGTGTAAGCACTGCTCAGAAATAATGAAAACATCCCTGAATAATCAACACTTTTCCAGCACAAATCCAATCCATAGCCCCAGATCAGCTACTATGAAGAAAATGAACTAAGCCCAAACCATCACACCTATGAAAACTTACATGTCACCTGTCAAGGAAAACACTTGTCAGAGTGCTTAAAAATCCTCATTCTAGAGCAGCTAGATTTCTGAAAGTATGCATATACACTAACCTAATAGCACGAGCAAAGAAAAAGACAATGTCACTTCAAAAATCAACCCCTCTTTAAAAAAAGGAAATTAAAAATCAAGCTCAAACTCAAAGATCCAACTATTAAACTAAGTATTGTAACTCAGGCAAAGGCTGTCATGAATTCTTGTCTTCATTAAATGAATATAGATTTTAAGGATCAGATGTGTACTTTGTCTACCAAGCACCTGCAGCAATTGAAGGTGCTGCTGTTCCACAGTCATGTGTCTTGGCGCTGAAGGTTAGTGCATTGACCTACATTCTTCATCCACTTACCGTGAAATCCAGCAGCTTAGCTCAAAACAGGTTTCCATGACAGTATAAAATAAAACCACTTAACTCTGCCCTGATTGAGGGACTCTCACACAGCTTGTTGGCACAGCTGTCCAGCGGGAGCAGGCAATTGGTAGGTTGTCCTTAAGCTTTTGTAGCTGATGGCCATGTGACATGCATTTAAGACTTTAATTGAAAAAAGCTGAGAATTAAATACAAGCTTACAACTCATACCCCTAATTTGCTCCTTCAGAAGCCAGGCTACTCTCCAGAGCACCTTTTGGTCTAGTTTGCAGGTAGGACTGCTCACAAGTCTAGAATTGGTGCTTCAGACCTTTCTACAACTAGCCCCAAATTAATACACAGATTCAGATCTTCCAATGGGAAAATGAGTTTTTTATCAATACAGTAAGGGTATGGATTTCATTACTCAGTCCCTTCCTGCAACACTCTCTGAACAAGCTAATTTAAACAAGGAAACTTGACAGTTATGGTTTGCCCCAAGGCAAAAGCCCTAAGGAGATATGGGTTGCAGAACTAAAGCTGTGACAATCTGTACAACATATGTAGCTGTAAAAAAAGTGGAGTGAAACCATCAAGCATCTGAAAAGCCAGAAATAAAACTCCATTCTCTACATGAGAAGTTATCAGTACATTACTAGCAGTATACAAAGCTTACATATCACATACAGAGTGACAGAAATGAAGATGGTTCTAACCATGCTCTATGTTGTCCAAACAGTAGCTCAGGACACAGTTTTTTACTAGCCTGAGTGGAGGAATGTGCTAGTGGCAGGGGACCTGAGGAAAAAAAGCCATTTTCAATTATTTATTTGGTCAGCTTGTACGCTACAGAGCATAATCACTTCTATAAATTATGAAAACTTTACCCTTGTTGTAATGACTTGGTAATAAGTCCAAATGCACTGGAGCGTGATATAATATTCAAACCATTACATGAAGTGTAAAAGATGATTGCTGGGTTCAGAAATTATTGTTGTAAAAATAACATCTTGTGCAAACAATTAACAATCTCCATTGCATCTGTAAAATGACAAGTCACTTTCAGGCAGCCTATAGATTGCTTCTCTAGCATTTGTGTATTATTGTCAGTCAAAGACATCTTTACAGTTAGAGCCAAAACTCTTGAAAACTTGGGATGTGTGTGTTTGAAGAAGACAGAATGTGGATGTCTTCACTGGATGTTGTCTGTTTGCAGTATGTGAACTCCAGGATGTGATAACCTCAGACACTCTCTGAACTGGATATACATCTGAAAATATTCTGCTTAGCAGAAAATAGTCTAGCTGTAGGTCCTAGCTGTCATATGCTATCCACATGCTTCTTATCTATAATCAAAACATAATAAACTTGTTTCATCATGAAATAAACTTCTGGGATTTGGAGAAAAAGGCTTTTAGATCAGTGCACAATGAAAACTGCCTTCTCTGCCCTCTTCTAGGGGCACAGAACAATTTCAGTCTTGAACACCACACAGTTTGAAAATTTCTCACAGGTTTTCCAAGAACACAAAATCCATTTTTATTTTGATCCTTTATGGTTTGGGGCCCTAAGCCATCAATATTACTGTTTTTAATGAAAAGACAATCTGATTACAATGACAGTGTCCAACTGATGACAGTGTGGTTCTCTTTCCAAAAGGGACTGCCCTCTTTTTTAAGATCATATATAAAATGAGACATTAAAAAAACTATTATTTTGCAACCGCTTTATGTTGATCCCTCTACAATCACAAAGTAACCAGTGCCAACCTCCTGTGCTTCACCAGAGCACCTCATTAATGAAAAATAAGGAAAGATTTTCTTCAACTGGAGAAAAATCTACATCAAGTTCTCCTGTCCTTGTCCTAAATCTGGGAATGCATTACACAGGGGATATTGCACAGCAGGTGCTCATTACACTGGTACTTCATTTTAACAAGTTTCAGTAGCCTCTTGGTTTCCATCACTTACTTGTCTACCCCTTCCTTTCTCACACCTCTTCATATTTACTCTCAGTGTTTTGAAAACTCTCTAAATGCAATGACACTGACTCTTGAGTTTTTGTTCTATATTTCAAGATTCAGGCATATGTCTGTTTTTCAAACAGAATCTTGATACTCTAATTATAGCCACAATCAGGGAATATTACCTTCCTTATTTTTTAAAATTAATTCTTATTGCCATATCTTATGTCAGACAAAATGCAGATCTGGGTTCCTAAAGAAAAATGGGGTGTTTATATTTATATTTATTTATATATATATATGAGAAGTATAACCCATAGCTCTTTAGATCTTCATAATACACAAAATCCAGAAATAACATGACACCAGATGAGTAGCAAAACCAATCTTGACAGCACAAACTATGT
>VYZX01019480.1:121788-132178 GCA_013401335.1 Brachypteracias leptosomus
AAAAATCTAAAAATCTACTCAAGATTAAGTTAAGTCCATAACATTTTGTTTCATGTCAAGAGGAACATAATGGTTTAATTCCTATTTCCTATATTGCACATGCATCATTATCCAACAAAATGCAGCTAATAGAAAAAAAACATTCTTCCAAAATATTTCTCCCCGACACACGCTCTCTTCAGAATGGCTATCATTGTCTAGTTTCATTCAAGAGCTAGTAATTAGTCTGATACATTTTTCTCATTTAAATGTATGCTTGCGTAAAGAATCATTATCTGCCTACATTTGTAGCTCTCAGAGCATGTGCAACCTGAGCTGTGGGCTACTGCCTGTGAATCAAATGGAAGGGTTTACCTTAGAATAGGCTAACGCTGCTGTAGGGGATTGCTAAAATGTTGAGACCTGGTTGCACAATCTTCACCCTGCCTGGATGTGAGATTACAACCCAATATCACATCCAGGTTTGCTTTTCTAAAAGTTATAGACGCTGCATTCAGTAGTCCTTTGGGGATATTGGTAAGGCATTCTGAATAACTCTCTTCTGCAGAAGAGCCATGGAGAAAAGAGAATGCAACAGCATCGTTGGCACCCAGGTGGGTTTGGGCACATAACAAAACCTGCATCTTCAAATCAGGGCTCTACTCAACAAAAAAAGCCTAGGAGAAAGAGTCTGTGTTAAGACTGTGATGTCATGAAATGTCCTAAAAATGTGAAATAAGATGTAGCAGAGAGAAAAATATTTCAAATGAGTTAATCAGAAGAATAGGAAGATATGAACTTGATTTTCCTGTATTTTGTGATCTCAAATTCTAATAAATGCATTATTAATATAACTTTAACATAAGTTAAGACGTTAATACTTAAAGTAAGTTAACACTTAATTTTCTGTGAACATTCATCTTTCTTTAAGGATTTTTTTTTTTATTCATCCTTCCATATCTGCAGCTATGGTTAGTTGGGGAATCAACAGCTATCACAGTATCCAACACCAAAGTACAGTAGTCAAAAGCACGAGGCAGGGCAGGAGGGCTTCTGTGCAGAGCTGCAGTGACTGATGTGGCAACAGGTAACTCAAGGTTTCACTGAGAACAAAACGTTTTCTAACCACCAGCCTCAGACAGAGAGTCCCTATTGAGCAAGAAGAGCAGGAGAACACCTAAAACCCCTGTGTTCATGGCAACACCATGACATTCTTCCTAAGGGAGCTTTTAAGTTTATTCACAATTCTTTTCAATACATATATATTGTTTTTTCTGCAGCATCCATGCACAATAGGGACTGTATGCAAGCAATGGTTAGAAGCTCCCATTTCCTGAATCTCTCACAACTGTGATGAGGTGCTTCCAGTGGATGCACAGAAGTTGGCCCCATTACACTGCAGTGTCACTCCCACTGGGTTTCTGAGATGCATAATTCTCCTCTCTTACAAAAAAATCCCAATAAAACACATTTAATATGCCAAGAGGAGACCATCTCACTACCACCTATCTTTGCTAGATGAGCCCTTGAGCACCCTTGTGTTCCTTTATGCTGCTGACACTGGCAAGGCTTTGTTTTCCTCTTACTAGTGATTGTTGCTATTTTAGGGGAAATGCTGTTGGAAACAAAAGCACCTGTAATCACCGACACTTCATTAAGTGCCCTCAGGCACAAAAGCAGGCGAACAATGGATGCTTCCTCATACATTTGCATATATTGAGTCTCTTTATTCAGAGGAAAAATTATTAGACATACATAATGTTTGAGAATGCCAATATATAAAGATAATTGCATGATATATTTAAATNTCTTCCACGAAAATGACAAACTTTTTAAGAATAATAGCGATGGTTTTTTTCCTCTGAGGAACAATACATTTTTACTCTATTACTGACCTTCTCCTTCTAGAATTTGCCCAGAAATCATCAGATCATTATGCAGGAAAAGAAAACCATAAGTGGCCACAAGTTTTGTAAAGGCAAGTGTTCCTAAATTATTTTTCCTCAAATGATATTTCCAAGAGCTGCAAAAGGTAGCAGCACCCAAAACAAGACTGCCAGATCAACTGTAGTGTTGAGTGTTATCTCACTACAAAAAGTTAAGAAATACTTTATTTGGTAAACTTCAGCTAATATAGTATTATTCTTTTTGTATCTAGATAAACTTCAGAAATCACAATCCCCAGAAGCACTGTAAGATTAAATAAAAAGGTGAGGGGAAAAATACAACCATAAAAACTCTAATTACAAATATGTAAAATATTAATAAACTTTTATGAAAAATAAACTGGAAAATTGTAGCCAATTTATATCATAGCTCTTATACAGTCTATGAAAGCATTAGCATTTGGTATTTGTAACTAAGAGCACAGAGGATTTATGCAATTAATTTCACTATGAACACACAAAGAATTTGTATTTTTCTTTAGGAATACAAGTGCATGCTATACCCAAGTTAAAATGAAAGAAACTTGAGTCCTTGGTAATAGTACTGCTATTATAGAAGGTATCTTGTGTCACTCAACTTGATTTAATTAATAACTAAAATATAAAAAAGGTTCTATGCATTTTTTCATATAATTTGTTCAGCGTGATGCACACAGAGTTTTTATTCTGTAGTAGTAGAGGATCACTGAGTGCTTGCAGCTTCTCCCCAGTATAGCTTAACCTGAGAAAACTAAAGACTACTGCCCGTTTGTGCTGAATGTGTTTGATGTTGAAGCTTATTTTTCTTTGAATGGACACATAGTTTTGCTCATTTTGGCCCAAGGAGTGCAAGCAATTTCATCTTCTAAACCTCTGTACTGATCACTGGTCTTTTCACAAGTCGCCACTGATCCACTGTAAAACTAACCAGCATTTTTCCTCCCTCTGCTGCTCTTGGCAGGTTGCTCCAAAACCCTATAGGTCTCATAGTGAGCAACCTTCTCCCAAGCCAAATATATTCAGTGACAGTTATGCTCATTTTGTTCTTGTGCTACCACTGCCCTTTAGCTGAAACAGTTATATCACTTCCTTCTCTGGCATCTGCCACTGAAGGAGTAATCACGCTCCTCCGCCAACACTTAATCCAAGCTTATTTTGTCCCCTCCACATGGCAAGTTTTCCATTTCCTTAATTACACTTGCTCCAGCTCTCCCAGTTCAAATTCATTTTCCATGAACATGGCTAAACGAAACCGTCAGGTGAGGTCTCTCCCCTGTCCTCTACACTGTCATGAATGCTCTCCTACCTCTACCAAAATGCACTGTTTCTTAATGGCTGATACCACAGCCTGGTTTATAGACTCAGCATGCAAGTACCTCTGGTATACAGGGTGCTAGCAGGTCTTTTTATTTACTTGTTAATTTGTGATTGAAGGAGGCACCTCAGTGCAGAAACTGGTAGCCTGTAAGGCTAAAGAAAACAAGTCCCAGGACTTCTCTATGCCTAAAGCCACATACAGTCTACACAGCATTAGAGTCTAAGATTGGGCATATTTTGTATCTCTTCAGCCCATGATGATGATGATGACAATGACTATCATTGTTACTATTACTACTATTACTATTGTTCTGTAGGGTTTTTCAGTTCAAGGTACCTGAAATAATAAGAATCCCATGTTGTAGCCCACTTCTGTAGTATTTTTATGCCACAAAATGGAGGTTAAGTATAATGTGCAGCATGAAAGTATACAGGAACATTTGAAAGTGCAAAACCTGTGAGTGTTTGGTGGTGTCAAGGCTGTCAGGAATGCTGTTTGGAGCACACTATTCCCTGAGCCATACCTGACTTGTTTCAAAAAGGACTAGTTGGTATGGCCTAAAACCACATCAGGGAGCATGCTAAAAATTATGGACCTCTAAAAATTAAGCAGTACAATCCGTAGTCACTGCCCAGCCACATGACATATTCTTCATTTTATCTAGCAGTCTGCATGTAATTTACAGGAATGATCCTGAATTTTCTAAAACTGAATTTCATTACAATTCTGTTGTTATAATTGTCAAGTTCATCTGATTCTTTCCATCCCACTATCTCAATCTCCTTTCTCTTTTGACAGTCCCTCCTAAATTTGTGCCAACTGCAAGAGCAGTGCACTACAACTTGCTACAATATTATTAATGAAAATATGATTAACTCCATTAACTAATCTTTGAGAAACTCCACTGCTTTTTCCGCCTCAAGCCAGTATTTTCTTTTTCAATACAATCCACTGTCATGTCCTGTTAGCTAGCTCTTCCACTTCCTAGTATTTCACATACTAAGTCCCATCTTCTCCAGTTCCGTAAGTAGTTTTTGTCATTCTTCTCTAAAAATAATTTGCTATGCTTCAGTATTATTCCTGTCATTATAGATTCCTTCAAAATTATTAATTCCATACTGACAATCTTATTTGCAAATTTCCTCAGAAATCTGAGGTATAAACCATGCAGTTCTCCAGAACTGAGCACATTAAGCTCTGGAAATTCAGATGCAGTAATTCCCACCCTCACACAGTCAATCCACAGCTCCCTGTGCTTAAGCTCAGTGCAGCCTTACAGTGTAGGAAATCCAATGCTTCATTACTCCTTTATTTACAGAGTTGGAAAACTCAGAAATAAGTTTTATAGGGATTTAAAAGTAGTGTAAAAGTGCCAAAATGAGTCTTTTATAGTACTATGACTTCACTTCTATTACATCTTCATGGTAGAGTCTCTTCAGTGCTGTCCTAATACTCTTCAATTAAATAGTTATTTAAACATATGCTTCGGTTCAGAACCTCACAATAATGGTAATGTAGATTCCCAGCAATTAACAGATGAAACTTTCTGAGCTTTTCAAATCCTGACCCTACTGATGAGCTGCTAATGAGTCCAAATTGTACTATTAAAGTAATCACGGGATCACAGAGTGTAGGGGTTGGAAGAGACCTCTTGAGATCATCTAGTCCAAGCCCCCCAACAAAGCAGGTTCACCTAGGGCAGGTTACACAGGAATGTGTCCAGGTGGGTTTTGAATATCTCCATCACAGGAGACTTCACAACCTCTCTCAGAAGCCTCTTTAAGCGCTCCATCACCCTCACAGCAAAGTTTTTCCTTATGTTCAAATGAAATATCTTGCATTCCAGTTTGTGCCCATTGCCCCTTGTCCTGTCACTGGACACCACTGAAAAGAGACTGGCCCCATCCTCTTGACACTTACCCTTCAGATATTTATAAGCACAGGTAAGACCTCCTTGCAGCCTCCTCTTCTCCAGGCTTTCTGTTGGACTCTCTCCAGTAGTTACCCGTCTCTCTTGAACTGGGGAGCCCAGAACTGGACACAATACTCCAGATACGGCCTCATTAGGGCAAAGTAGAGGGGAAGAAGAACCTCCCTTGGCCTGCTGGTCACACTCTTCTTAATGCACCCCAGGATACCACTAGCCTTCTTGGCTACAAGAGCACACTCCTGGCTCATGGTTAACTTGTTATCCACCAGAATTCCCAGGTCCTTCTCTGCAAAATTGATTTTAACTTTACATTTATACTGATATTTTAGACAAGCTTTAATGAAACAGCTGTAATATCTGGCAGCAAGAAAGTAGTTAGATTTAAGAATTCTTGGTTTGATTAAAAGTGTTCTCTCCCTTAATAGTAAATAGTATCAAACATCATGCTATCAACTCTTTATAGTCTGTTGCTGAAAGGCACAATATTTTCTATCATTTAAGTTTTGAACAATTAGATGATTACAGTACTTTTTTAAAAAAAACATTCTACTTCAGAGCAAACTTCTCAGCCATCTTCCCCAGCTACTTCCAAAAGCTCCTAAATTTGACTTACCTCTAATGCAAGTAATTGAAGAAATGAAAGGTGAAATACAGCCTCTATCAGAGGGAGAGAACACATAAGGTCATATACTGCCATAGATGTTTTACTATTTTATATCTGTGAACTTGCCAAAGATTACTGGCTACAACGGAGTGATGAGTCCTGGTTCATTCTAGGGTGTACTCCACTTTCTGACAGTTCAGACAGGTTATTTTTTTTTTTTCATTTACTTGTATTTGTTCCATTTTTCCTATGAGAGGAATGGATTCAACAGTGGCATGTCTCCAAGAAGTACTCCTCTCCTCCAGCAACTCTCAAACTGAGACACTAGTGTGGAGAGGTGTCTCCATAAGAATAGACATGTGAGCAAACCCAGACTTGGCGGCGCCAGTAAGAATGGCTGCAGGGAAGATGTAAACAAGGACACACACAAGGACGGTTACAGGGAAGACGTAAACAAGGACACACGGGGACAGCCACGTGTGGCACCTGACACAGGAGTGAAGCAGCAAGAAAACGGAGGCAGAAGGTGGAACCAAGGGAGGCGCCTTGAGAGGAGTACCTGGCCAATCAAGAGATGTTGCTTAGCGCCTGGCAGAGTTGGTTACCAATCAGAGTGGTGCTTCCAGCGCGCGGTTAGCGCTGGTGGGTATATAATGAGTGAGCTTCGGGCAATAAACGGCAATGCTTGGATTATATTAGTCCGTGTATTCGTTGTCTATTGATCTCCCGCCGCACACTAGATTCAGAGAAACCTTCTTACTAACCTAAACATGTTTATGCCAGGCACATTCTGAAAGAGACTATACAAAGGTGAATTTAAAGAGTTTTGTGCTTCTAGTTGTGCTGGGGCTTTGGGTACATATTTTTTCCTAACAGAAGGAGAGGATTTGCTTTTTCTCCATTCATTGAGATGTACAAAACTCCCCCTAAGGATATTTTCTTTTCTTCGCCTCTTGTTCTCTCAATTAAAAGACACAGCCTAACAAAAAGCATATTCTGAGTAGTAGTCCACAAAATAAGCAACCCCCAAGCTTATTCTCCTCTCAACAGCTGAAAGAAAAAGATAGGAGCTAGAGCTGTTTTATCATAAAAAGCTGTCTTTCTGCGCAGTCTAAGGAGCAGTTTATTTATTATATGTACACTCTCATTCATTCCAGCAGCCCTTTAACTGTAAGAATTATTTACTCCTGCAGACTAACACAAAAGCTGACTTTTAAAAGCTGTTCTTGGTCCCTTCTTTGCCAGTACCTCTTGACCCAGCTTCCTCTGTCTGTCTGGAATGAAATGAAAGCCATATGCTGAAAACACATAACTCGAACACTCCTCCAATGTTAGCAACCTTACGACTTGCACTGATAGAACAACGCTTTGGGAAAAAACAGCTACTGTGACATCATCTTTTCAGAAGAGCTGCACACATCCTGACCTACCACTAGTATGTAGAAACACAGAAAAAATTGGGTTTGGAGATAAACCTACCAAGCAATCTGATAAATGTTCCTTCCCCTCTCCTGAAGTCAGCTCATTGTAGAATTCTTTTGAAGAAGAAAACAATATTCCCATGTTCATACAGAGAGGCAGAAAACCATAATCTATATGGTCTGACTGAGAATATCCATGTAGACAGAAACACATACTGCACCTTGCCAGATTTATTTTCTGACATCAGATACAAAGCAGTAACGTGTAAGCATTCAGCTTGCACAGCAGGAATGCTTTCATAGAAAAGAAGAACCAACAAATACTTCAATATGCTCCATCTTAGCAATGTAGTCCAACAGCACAATGATTTCTGAGAAGTATAAATGCATTCTCACACAAAAGGGCCCAGAAACTGATCCTTTTATACCAGAAAGCTCTAGCCAAACTGAAATCCCTCGTTTTCAGGATGGATTCAATCATAAACAAACTTCTAAAGAGAAGTTGTACATGAATGAGTTGCGGCTTATAGATTTCTTTCCTACTTTAGCGAACAGGCATTTTAGGTCTGCTTCATATATCATAAAATTAAATTCCATTAAACAAAGTGCCATGCTATTCTACAGAAAATGGAAAGTACATTCCTATCAGGTGCATAAACACTTATTCTTTTGAAGTGCCATTTCCTAAATATTGAAGATCTGCACATGACCTCCACTTCTCCTAGAGGTGATGGTAGTGCTGGTGATACTCTCAGAAGTTTTATCATCTGCATCTATTTTTAAAGATTATTAACAACTTCCATATTACAGTAACTCTAACAAGTAAATATATTTTTTAAAAACAAACTGGTTTTTTTTTGCCTAAAGATATGACTAGAGGAAATGAGACCTTCCTTAGGTTGGTGTTAATGAATTTGCATAAGTATCTGGTCATTATCACCTACAATCCTTCCTCTGTGATTCACTGTATTTTTGCTACAGCCCCTAACCTGCTGAGAACTGATGCAGGTTCACCTCCCCAGAAGGTGATCAAAACATGTAATTTTCTTTCACTGGGAGCTTTTCTCACAAATCACTTTTTGCCTGAATGCCCTTCTTTAAAATCTCAATAAAGCTTTTCAGAGGCAAAATTATCTTTCACCATTTATAGTTTCTTTTCTTTTAATTAATAACCCAGGATATAATTGCAATACCACATTTCAGAGGGTGCAATTATAGTTTAATAAACCACGCAGGGCATTTAAAGGCAAAGTGCCCTAGGTTTTCAAGTACTCTGCATTATTTGCATACTCTTTGACATGCTTTGTGGCTTAGTCTGATGTGGCTTTTCTAATTAGAAATAAATAGAAGTTAATCACTGAGGAGGCAATGGGAAAGGGAGAGTCAGAAAAATATACCTATTTTACAGTTACATCTTAATTCCATTCAGAAATCTAGACATAATTTATCCTTTTTTTTTTTTTTTCCCCCCAAGTAGACTGAAGTTAATATTTATTTAAGGGTATATATATCTCTGTCCACACTGGGTTTTCTAAGCAATACCTTGGAGTGTTCTCCCATAGGGAACAATAAAGAGAATTAGCTAACCAGATGAGCTAGAAAAGAAGAATTTGATAAGGATATCACCCAAGTTGTAAATGGAATCTGCATGACTCATTTGTCACTTAAAGCCTATGGTATAATTCCATTAGTCATTTCCTAATATTTTAGGACTAACTCCAGTGGTGATAATTACTTGGAAAAAAGGTACAATCACATTATCTAGGAACAAAGTCAGATGTCCATACAATCCAAAGACTTTATTAAATAAAACAACTGTTCAGCTGCTGTCTCGCGGAAGCTCGGAAAAGATAAGCTGTGTGCATGCAAAGATATTGACACACTTCATAGTACTGAGTGGGAAATGCTTAAAATAAGTCGTCCTACTGAATAAATTCTGGTTTAAGGTATGTAATTTAGCTTTCAAACTGTACTATTTTCCAAAATAACTCACAACCAGAACTGGCAACATCTTTGGGTGCTAATTGCTACAGACAGGCACCTCAGGACCTTCTCAAAATGACTAACTTTGATAAAAATTCCTTCTGAAAATATGATCTCCTCCTACTTCAGACTACTTCTGAAGACAACTATTTTTACAACAAATATTTTTTGTGATAAATCATGCTCAATGAAGAGAAAATGAAGAAACAGAGCAACTCACTAAGGCAAGTCATTAGAAATCTGATCAAAAAGAGAAAAAAATGTTCTTAGTTTTATTCATAATTCTTTTTGCATATTTAGTATTGTGTGTGCTTAAGTGTTTTGCTGGAATTGGCCCTCAAGGAATAACCATTACTTGGGCCCTAAACACTCTCAACACTAACTTAGTAATCTCAAAACAGAGAATTGCAAGGTATGGTTAGGTATGTTCAGCACTACACATGTTATTAAATCTAAAGAAACCTCATAGTAATATACAAGAGTCTTGAAAGAGCTTTGTTTCACTTTTTTATTTTGTTATTTATTTAATAAAGAACATTCCAAACACCATGACTTTAAATCCCCAGCTGCTTGGAGGACTACAGAAAAGCCCCTGACCACCAGGTGCCTACCTTATGCTTGAACTGGGAGACTTTCTTTTGCTAAATTCCCATGGAACTTTTAATGAAGTATTTTGGTTCAGAAGTGGCTGGCATTTTTATAATGAGAGAACAACTGCCTGTTCCAGTAAATGGAAAGTATTTGCTCTATGTGCTCATCTTCCCAGCACCTGTGGGAGCTGCTACCAGAGCAGATGGCCAAGAGGAGGATGAAAAGGAGACGGATGAAGGAAAGAAGGAACCAGACGGACAAGCCAAGATGGTATTCATCTAATTCTTCCTGGTTCTTTTTTCCTGTTTCCTTCCTTCTGTCTCTCTGTCTGTTCCAGTCTGAATATCAGTTGCCCTTCTTCAGGACATTTTACAAGTAAATCAAATCAACATATTAATTCTGCTTTTGCAAATAGTGAGCAAAATAAATGTTCATTTATAATAGGAAAAATGCTAAACAAAACATGTGTTTATGCCTGCCAGAAAATGGCTTTCTGATTATGTGACTCTCCCATTATAGAAGCAAAATGTTGTTTCACAACAATTCAAGGACATTTGTGAATTTATCTTCCTCAATTCCTGATTGCCCCTGCATTTTACCTCTGTTTCTCAATCTCCTTACTCCATTCCTGAAAGCTGT
>VYZX01019482.1:0-21264 GCA_013401335.1 Brachypteracias leptosomus
AGCTCAGACAGACCCACTACTGTTCCTTATGATTGTTGTTTTTATGCTATTGTCCCTCCTAATCCCTCCAAAAAAATAGAGGGAGGGCTCATCTGTTTCTAATGTTGCTTACCTGTTTGTGGTTTTGTCAGTCAATATCCTAATATATTTGGAAGGGTGGTCTGCTCATTCTCAGTCCCTTGTACTCATCTTGTCCTTTGTCTGGCAATGTTTTAACATTTGGGAAGGAACATTTTAAGAGCTGGCAGTCTCTTTCATTTGTTTGCATACATCTTTCTTTGACCCTTTATCAGTCAAATCACTTTCATGCTTCTGCCAAATACTTACATGTTTTATCTGACTGCCAGCACAAGTATTACTAAACACACATGCACTTATGTTACACTATTCTAGTACACTTATATATAGGCCCAAGATAAACTAATAGCAATTATACCCTCATTAGCAGATTTAAAACGTGTAAGTACCACAGCTTCTGATTCGGTTACATGATATTTTTGGATCTGTCCAACTTCCTTCTCAAGGTTCATCCAAGGTGTAGCAACATCAGTGTTTTAATCCATGTGAGATGTATGTTGTTGAAATGAGTGTTCCAATTCTTTCTGTTTTGTTTTTTTTTTAAACTAGTTTGGTTCACACAAAGGAGCAGTCTAACATACGTTAACAGGATTTTTTTTTAGACAAAAATAAATATGAAAATACATTCCAGGAGCACACCTAACACCCTGTAATCAAAAATGGTCATTCAATCCCTCAAACCTGTCTAGCATAGTATGGTCCAACTTGGAGGGGACTTCTGAATGTCATCTGGTCCAGACCCCTGCTCAAAGCACGAGGGACTTAGATCAAGACACTCAATGCTGTGTTCAGTGGGATGGAGATCCTAGTCCGATTCAGTGTAGAATTACCCTTGTGGGGAGGGGGGCAGGAAAAAAAAAATCCTTAGCTGATCAGAATTACCTTTGTTGCCTCTTATACCTGCTGCCTTCTGCCCTATCACTATTAATCTCTGTGAGGGATTTGGGGTTTTTTTTCTATACTCTCCCATCACATAATTGAAAACAAAAATAGGATCTCTCCTAGTCTTCTTTTCTTAAGAATGAACAAATTAAGTTTTTATTAGCTCAAACATTTGGATTTTAGCTCATTTGTACCAAAAGTTTTGTTTTACAAATGCTCATCTTTTTGGTCTATACTGGCTGTTTCAAGAACTCAATCTGGACCTAGACATCAGGGTTTTTGAAGGATGCAGCTATACCTCTTGCACTAAACAGTTTTAAGTTTTAAATTCCAGAATATTTAATGGAGTAGAAAAAGATCATTAAGTCTTCCACCACTACGTGCTGACTAATATTGGAAACGTCTTTCTCCAATTATATCTAATTCTGAAGGAGTCAGAGTAATTTCAGAGTTTTTTAAGAATAAGTTACGACTGCTCAGAATTCTGTAGTTCATTCCTGTTTGAGTTATTTTTCAACTTTTTGCAACTATTTTTTTCTTTAAATCAGTAAAATGATATTATTTGAAGAAAAATATTTATATATTGGTTATTGCTGCAGCATACAACTCATTTGGTTAAAGGTTTTCTTCGCAGTTTTTCATTGTACTGAAAATAGATCAGAGCTACAGGAATGACCATAGAAAAAGAGAAAACTTCAACAGTCTCTTATGTCCAGCTTTTCTTCCTGCACCTCTGATTTTTAAAAAAGGGGTAAATTAATAAGTGCAATATGATTAGCATTGTTTATTACAATTCATGAATAATAAGTAACTGGAAGGATTTGTCATTCATTTGGATAGGCTAAGAAATCTGGTGCACAAACTAGTGTCTTCTAAAGCATGAGTAATGAAGCCAAAAGCCAGCTTTTTGTAACTGCTCCAAGATGAACAGCTAATGATTTAGTGCATAAGAAAAATCTTTCCTATGTCCTGATCTGTGTAACTATGTTCAGTACTGCCACAGTTAAAGTCAATTCATCAGCACAAAACAATATTTTTAATTTTAAATGTAGTTAGCCACTGGCTTATCTTTCAAAAGGATGTGATAAATTTTGCACACCTTAAAAAATCTGAAGCACAAATACATACACTTCTACAAGACTTCCTAAGATACAGATTGTCACTGGTTCAAAGTTTACAAAAGATGATCTATCAGTTTTAAAATGTGAAATTTTGAGTTTTAAGGTTGTTTGTTTATTCCCATATGCCCAAAATAGTTGTTTCAGTACTGCGAATAAAAGCTTGTTCCCAACATAATGACTTTGATTTCGCTTTGGGAAAAGGAATTAATTGTGATTTTAAATTAAAATACAGAAGTTAGTTTTCCTGTAAAAATATTCAATGTAAAATAATTTACAAGAGGACATAAACTTCTTGAAGCTAAAGATCAACATCAAGCATGAAGGATGGACATTGAATTGCATAACTAAAACATTAAGGGATAAAAATTTTACTATACTTACAATATCATTATATATGAAAGTATTATTACATTATAATTTTAATAGTATTGGTTTCTAGCAGATATCACATGCACATCAGAAGTGGTATGACCTTTTGGCACTGTACAAAAGCTTTGCAAGCACTGGCCCTACTTTTACCAATATTCCATTTTCTTGTGCCTCAGTCTTTCAACTGACCCCAATCTGTACTTATGCAGCATAAGAATGATTGCACTGGGACTGTTAGTGCATTCAACATTCTGCTTACAGTAAATTGTTTACAAGATCAGGACCTCACCAAAGCCCCTGATAGATGTTATTGATCACATTTTTTAAGGATATACATGTACCATTGAAATAAGATGGAAGGATTTGGTACCTTTAGAAATTTTACTCTTTAAAATTATATAGCAAAGAGGAATTAGCCAAGAAATATTAATCTTGATCACTGACAAAAAACATTAATTAGCCTATAAGCTAACCCTCAGTTGTAGTACTCTTTCACAGGATTTATATTCTGACTTTCAAGAAATAAATTATTTTATAAGATGGCAAGTTACTTTAAAGAATGATTATTTAAACATGATACTTAAGAGTTTTAATAAGCTTGTCAAAGTTGGTACTTTTCTCTGTTTCTACTACATAATGAAGTCTTTCCTGTGGCTGCAGCACACATAAGCAGAATTTTTAAATGTGAGACCTAATTTTGGCAAGCCTAGGTCCAAGTCCCCTGGTTCTCAAGAGTCTTCTTTATTTCAGGTTCTATTAGCAATATACAATGGTAACTCATGTCCAAGCATATCCCAGAAATCCCTCCTGAGACATTTAGTCATGTCACTTTGAAGAATACCGAAATGAGCAAGAATAAGGACTTTCTATATTTTTCTTTGATTCTTTTAAATTCGTTTCTCTAACATAACCTATGAAATAGATATAGTCATATTAAGGGATTGAAGAAAAAAATAGGTAAGTTTTATAAAAAATGAAAGCAATGATAATTATATTCAAATCCTGATAAGAATGAAATCTTACTGATTTTAATGGGATCAAAATTGGACCCCACATCTCATCCAGTTAAACCTCAATATTGCAACAAAGAATGGTCATTGTTTTGAGACCAGTTTAATGCTTGAAGTGGGGTCAGGCAGGCATAGCATGATGAGCTTCATTCTAAGCTTTGAATATCTTTGCATTAAGTCAGTTTAATGTATTTGAACAGCTTCTGCAGTTGAAATGAACCTATCTTTTTAACATTTAAATGAACAGTAGGAATAGAAATAGCTAGGTACTGAAGAATGTGTGGTAAACTGTTGAGCAAAGGATAAAAATAAGAGAATAAATGGGTTTTGCAAACTGATCCTTTAGTCTAATAAAGAATTTAAAAATAAAAGATAAAGAAACATTTCTCATTTATTAAAGCTTCTCATAATCTCTGACAGAATTCCACTTCATATTCCTTCCACATTGTTCTGTAGAAAAAGATACCATCATTGGAGTTGCATCAGAATTGAGTGGCTGGCTGTTAGAAGGCAAGATGGGAAAAGAGAACTTGATAAAGAAGCATTAAAATTCTCTTGGTGTACCAGAGAATTCACACTAAGTAATAGGCT
This sequence comes from Brachypteracias leptosomus, assembly GCA_013401335.1. Classification (NCBI taxonomy): domain Eukaryota; kingdom Metazoa; phylum Chordata; class Aves; order Coraciiformes; family Brachypteraciidae; genus Brachypteracias; species Brachypteracias leptosomus. The sequence continues at coordinate 4,052 of VYZX01019482.1, forward strand.
TGCATACAGACATACAGACAGGTGTTGCTCCAGCATCTCTTTTTCTGGATTTCACAAATATCACTTGAAAGAATAGCTCTACAGATATACTTGATTTATTCCCTTGTGTTCTGTTCTCATGTTTGAGATTAAGGAAGACTGGGCAGATGGATATTGAATGATTCAGTCTTATCTAAACATGTCCCTTCAGAAATTTCATATCCACCAAGGTGGGGGGAAAAATGCATAGATACATATAGACATACAATTCTGGCTCTACCAGTCTAGAACATGAATGATGGAACTGTTGAGAACTCTATAAGAAAATGGGAAAATTATGTATGTGGAGATCAGCTGTGAACATGGAAATAAAAGTGATGGTGTGGATCAGTGTCTTTCGCCTACTTAAGCTATTTCTTGTTCTGAGGCACCACTGTTTATGATGGAATTGCCTAAAACAAGTGGCTGAGGAGAAAGGAAAATAAAAAGGAAGGAAAAAAGTTGCTTCCAGAGATCTTCACAGCCGAACAGAATGTTTAATTAGTCAAGATAAAGTAATGGTGTTATTTTGTCTTGATATGCTTAGCTAAGCTGTCATAGTTTACACACTACCTTTATCTTCAGATAGTAATGTTTTTTATATTGCATGAGGAGTAACAATAATTTTAAGCCATTTTTAGCACTGTATTTTAGAGCTCTATTTTATTTTAGAGCTCTAAAGAAAATCTTTCTAGTGAAAATTAACTTAAGGGAATCCCTAATAAAAGGTGTAAAGGGGTACTCATCTTCATTGAGGCTATCTTCACTCATGTTCATTCTCTATGAAATCAATAGGATGAAGTATGCATAGCATACATATACTAGTATGAATAACTATTGGCTAGATATAAGTTGTAGTTAGGAACCTTGGTGCTAAAAAGAAAAGTAGCCATTGTGGGAATATTTGTATGAGTTATAATTAAATTTGTAGGATTAAAACTTATTTTACAAATACGTTTTCTAGTATTACCCTGCTTCAGAAATCCTATGTGTTAGTGATTGTAATTTTATTTGAATTTATGACACTGCAAATACTGACTGGATAAAGTAACTCACATACACAGTCAATAACAAAATGGAACTTCTAGGAGAATTTCAGATCCTAATGGACATCTCAGGTCTTGTGGAGATCAAGATAAATAGAGGCTAGAATGTACATCCAAACATGTTTTAAGAGTTCACTTTTCATCTTTCTTATCCATCACATAGATTCACACATTTGCTAGTACAGAGATTCCATACCCAATAAGTAATAACAGTTCAAAAGGCTTTGTTTCAGAGGTTTTAATGTGTTATTGACAAAGAAAAAACTTTTAAGTGTTTTCTATGATGATGTGCTAGAGCACAATCTTCTAAGACAGTAAATACTAGAAATTGAAGATGTTCTCTTTTAAGTCAAATATTAACGGTCTGTACTTTCTGAAGTAGAAAGTTATACATTCTATTCCCTGTGAAGAATTAGGGTTGTTCAAAAGATCACTGTGCAGGATACATATATGTTATCATGGATCATTACAGTAGTCTATCATGTGAATGTGTGTTTAAACAGGTTTTGCACCACTTTAGCAGTTTATAGCAAACACCTAGGTTATATGAGGTTATAGAAAAAACCTTACGGACCTTGTATGAGATATCATACTACTAATGACTTACAGATTTACAGAAAGGTGGAACCTATGTAGTTAAAAGCTCGATTCAATATTTTTAAGGTTCTAGTTTCTAAATTACAAATATTATTTCATCAATTTCTATCAGTAACAGAATTTGATGATTAGCCTGAAACATTTATTATTTAGCTTCTTCCCAACTTTAATTTATAAAAGTAACATTTATGCTCTAGAATATGAAAAAACAAAGATTTCTCTACCAATCCTTATCTATTTCAGTCAATAATATACAATTTTTATGCTAACTGCGGTCTTGGTGCTAACTGTGGAATACAGTTGCTGCAGCAAGAGAAATTGATTGCTTTTCCTATTCTCCCCCACCCCAAATCCATGTTTTTTCAGGTTTAAATTAAATTATTAATGTACATATAAAGGATATGTCCCTTTCTTTTCCTAATTGCACATTTTAACAATCTGACTTAGATAAAAAACTAGTTTCAAGGAATAGTTTTCAAGGAACATATACTCAAAATGAAAATACATCTAGAAATGCATAAATATTATTTCATTGCTCTTTTCTTTATATCATAATATTATTCAAGTGCATTACTGCTAAATTGCTATAATGATTTCAAGTACAACTCAAGAGAACATGCATCATGTTCCACTCATAAGATCTTAGCTTCTTCTATCTATTATTTCATCTCTACATCTAAAAATCAATCTGTATTATTTATAATATAACATGTATTTCCAATATAACACTGATAATTGTATTTGGGGAAAAAGGCAAAATAATTTAATGCTACGGTCTGCCGCCTAGGTAGAGCCCCAGAGAAGTCATCAGAGTTCAGGGTGAGTAAATGAACATGCTCATATACAGCCTTAGGGCATTGAAAGATTAGTTACTAAGTATATTATATTAAAATTCTGGCAAGTATCAGTTCTTTAACATATCAGCATCAGAGTTCCACAAAAGTTCATAATTTATCTCTTGAGGGGGAGTCATTTTTGGCTATAGTAATGTATTTCATCATCATTATCATAAATGAATATTTCATTCCCCCCAAATTATTGTATAATTTATGAGTAAGATACCACCAAGTGCACATCTACATGTACTAACTCGTACTTCAAAGTGTCCCATTTATTACATTGAGTTCTAAGTCTGTCAAGATAAATAAAAATAATATGCTTTAAGCTCACAAATACTAGTCTATCTATATCCCAAGTAAAGAAAAAAAAAAAAGATAAAATAACATATTTATTTTTATCATTTTATTTTTTGCACATAGTAAGTAATGATATCGCTTCATATGCTATAAATGACATGAGCCTTGCCAAATCATCCATAGACTTCAAGACAAGCTGATTTTTTTCAGTTGTAAATCACCAAGGCTGCTCCTTTTTATAGGTAAAAAACACATTATGCTTACATTAGTGCTTGTCTGTTTATTCATGCTGAGGTGACATGAAAAGTTAAGTTGGCCTTGGGATAGAATATCAGGACACTTCTACTGCTACAGACAGAGTTCTCAGTATATTTGGAATGGTTTCTTATTTTGATCAGAGATAATAACATTTAACATGTATGTACAAATATATGTTTGTATCTGTATCAGCTGGCTTGTGGGCTGATGAGAATGTTGTGCCCAGTTTACATTATAGTGCATTTGTTAACTTTTAAATTATAGCAATATAGTACTGACAGTTGGCTAAATAACACAAGCAACTCTTCCACACATAACAATATGTAATGAAGTAGTTGGAAAAACACTTTTGTTTTTTGCTTTATTTTTCTTACAGCTTTTGAATATAGAATATTAGCTTTAATCTATTCCACAAACCAATGCAATAGAGTAATAACTTGGTTCTTTATCAATCTTTTCTTATAGTAGCACAGGATTCATGTTTTGGGGAATGCTTTTAATCCTTTTCCATACCACTATTGAAGAGGAAATTTATTATGGATAAGGTTCAAAAATTATTGATGTTGAATATTTCGGATACATGACTCTATTTTACTTTGCTTTATGTTCTCTCTTGGTTTTAACAAGAATAAAATCTATTATTCAGCCACTGATATTTTTTACCGTTTATTTGGCACTCATGGAATTCTAAGCACATCATTCTCTTTAATATCACAAATAACTCACTTAGTAGCAATAGCCAGCTTTTCTACACATTTTTGTGGGTTTTTTTCAAAATCATTAGACAATTTACCACATATCTAAGATATTCCCTTGGAAGTCTGGTTAGAGACTGACTATTTCATTTGGGCAGCATTTACTATCTAATGTCCTCTATTTTTACTCAGTTTATTTTGCATCCTTTGGGATCACTAAGAAGCATTCAACATATTTACTATTTCTTAACAGTGGAGGTGGAAATGTCACTAATAGTAATGTAATATTTCAGTGTTTGTATATTTTTTTGCCTTTATTATTACTTGTATTTTTAGGAATTTCAAAGCCATTCCCTTATATTCCTGCTAGATGCTTGAATACTAAAATATGTAGAAGCATAAACAAGGGACATCCATATTCTCTATCTCACATAAAGGTATTAGTGTATGTAACTTCTCTGAACTTGCTTGTAAGTAGTAATTCTATCCAGCACACTAAAAAAACCCTGCCTCGTAGCTTTGTGAAAGCATTTCAGAACCCTATAGTTGCACCACAAACAAACAGAAAACAACCCAGGCCACTGTAAGATGGTAACACAGCATTTGAATATTTAATATTCCTATTAATATGGTCTAAAAGCACTGTACATGATAGTCAAAATACAGCTTAAATTTATATGATGATAATTCTGAAAGTTGTTTAAACTAGTATAACTAAAATCTGGGTTTGATTATTTAAGATACTTCATAAGAATATTTGCAGGTTTTTATAGATTTTGTAAGCTTAGTTCTATGTATTCATTATTTTATTTTTCTCCCTACTTCTACCCGAATTGTTGTACTTTACTACCGCTTTTCTATTTGATGGAAAGTATAAATTCATTATTCCGTAAATAAAAGTTCCTTTACTACTTAGAATCTATTACATACATGCAATGTTATATGGCACTGGATACATTTTTAAGTGACTTGACCACATGCAGCCTAAGGAAAATGTAAAGTAAACTGAGTATTTTTTGCAATTTTACCATGCATTATTTCAACACGTTTTTCTATTCTAGGAAAGAATGAGAAACATTTTTCTAACATGACTAAAATGTGTCCCCTCTTTTTTGCTTATCTCTTTCCATGCCACTTTCTGAGGCCATGAACAGTGAGTTGTTTTTTAATTTTTTTTAGCCTAAGTGTTTTGTGTACTAACTTAAGGATTTGTGTCCTATGCTGGAGACCCTTCGTGACCTTCAATGTAGGGGATGACAGTCTATGTTAGGGAGCACTGTAGAGAAGGAAGACAGTAGTATTTCTATTTAACAAGTACTGTACTGCAAAACATGAGTTTCAAAAGAAAGTGAAAAAGGATGCAATATTATTTTTCTCTTAAATGCTATTTGAATTTATATTAAAATAATGATGTGCTATGTAAATTCTACTCCTAACATCCTTTAGAGCACACAAAATACAATTTAATAAAAGGTGAACTGAGGTTCTTTCTATGAAGATTGAGTAACTTTTTTAACTTTAAGCACATGAATTCCCCAGTTGGGATTTAAGATAAGCCCATGTATAAGTCTTTTTACAGAAAGAGTATTAAGCGACTCTGTGAAATAAGTAAGTGTTGCTATGCCTGAATTTCTACTAGAGAGACTCATACAGAAATTGAATAAATGACCTGTCTAAGAGGTTCCTGAAATAGAACCCTCTTTCCACTTCAAGTCTTGTGTTCCAGCTACAACACTATCTTACCTCTGCAGGAAAGAAAACACTATTTTGAGCAAAATAGTTAACTTGTGAAATTCACTGCTGTAGGAGACTGACCCAAATAGCTTATTGAAATTCAGAATAAGACTGACACTAACAAGACAGAGATGATCAGCATTGACCCTCCTGTTCCATCTTCTTTTAGTAGAATACCAGGGGGCAGTTCCTTGGCTGCCTAAACGTTCTCCTGAGTTTCCAAGAAAACTAAAGTTGTTTACATTCTAGCATTGCTCCACTCTCAAAGTAGTATGGTGGTATTCACCTTGACAGCAAGAAATGACATTCAGCTGCCCACAGTGCTTTTTGAGAAACTGTAGAATATCCTAAATATCTTAGTTGGGCTGACAGATGTGACAAAAATTGTATAGGAGATTTGTGTCTTTGAGGAATTATCTTTAGGGTCGTCTTGGACATTTTAGGTATCCCAAATACCAATAGACATCAGTGCATTGGGTGTCTAAACGTAGAAGTTAACTATGTGTCAGTGTTTATTGTATGTCAGTGTCTCCATGTAAATGAGGTGTCTAAATTTCTATTATAGTCAATGTAAAACTAGAGCTCAAGAGCAGTTGTTTCAGGAGGTTATGAGATCGTCTTGAGTCCCCACCGTGTTTTCCTGCCCTGTGTGGATGGCCTGATAGGCTAGGTTACTTCAAACTACGTGATGTGCCACAGTATAGGAACCTAGACGAAGTCCTGTAAGTCTTCTCTGAGTATGTGAGTCTCATGGGTGTGTAACTTTAGCAATCTATACATGAACAGGCACTTGTCTTCTACCAAGGACTCCTTTGCCATGGGTTTTCAGTTTCTTTCTTTTTTACCCATTTTCCAACTACTCTTGCATTCCTGTTTTTACAGTAATGTCCAGGTTTGACAATACCCTAAAGCACATAGGTTCAGAACACCCTAGGTTGGGAGACACCTGGAACTCACATATTATACTGAAAGGACAAGCATTCCACAAACACTAAACAGGATTCTGCTTATGCTATCTTCTGTTTGAATATGTTTCTGTCCTCCAAAAAATATGGTTAAACTGATTTTGAGTGGAAATTAATATTTAACATTTCTCTCCACAGCCAGTGAGGAGAGATGGATACATGCTGTGGATGGTTTTCTGCCCATATTTATTCTTCTCCCCATTTTCTTTATTGCAAATGTAGGAGCTTGTAACTCTTTAAAACAGGAAGTACTTTATTTTTAGATAGATAATATAAGTTTATCTGTGTATTCTTTTTAAGTTGGCATAGTAAATCCCATGCATTTGATCAGCTATAATTAACATTGAAAAAAAATGATAAGTGGATGGTTGGCTCATGTCAGCTTTAAAAAGTGTGGGGAAAAAAGCATCCTTACCTTATTTATTAGCTAGATTACTGAATTGTACAGATGACAGTAGTTACCCTGGACTATATTATTTCAATGACATGAACTTTAGATTCTTCATCCTCTTTGAAAGGATCTACCAAAGAGCAATGAAACATATTACTGTCTACTGCTCTGTCTCCAAGGGAAAAATGAGGATTTTTTAATTTATTGAGATAATTTTCCTTGTGAAGCTCTTGTGGGAAGTTTCTAGTCCTTTGTAAAAATGCATTTGTTCTTGATTAATTGCAATTTGAGGAATAAAGTCATGTACTCTGTTCTACTGGCTCTAAATTCTGAGTCTGATACTTAAATCCACAAATGCATTGTATCTAGATGGATACTAATATTCTTTTGTGTGTACATGTGTGTGTAGAGATTTTCCCATCTTTTTTTTTTTTCCTATATAATAAAATATAGTGATGCAATTTTATTGGAATTATTTTTTAAAATATTACTCTCCAAATTGTTTTGGACTAAGGCTATGTATAGTAAGAATGATTGACAGTTAAAGACATTATCTGAATATATATCATTGTGACTTAAGTTTGATATTACTCCTTTTTATAGAAAAAAAAAAAATAGCTCTTTTTACCTCACTTTTGTGATACACTGGGAAAAAATTTATTGCTATTAAATTTTCACACTTACCTAGTTTATCTAGAACTGATCCATTTTGAATATTCTTACAGGTTCTATTTTTTAATTTTTCTTGCAGGTGAGAAATAGAACTCACATACCATGGGAACATGTTTGTAATTCAGAAATTCTGTGACTGCTACATATTTTTAATTAATAATGGGAAGGCATCATCCTGCCTATTTTATTTGCATTGGTATATCAACTTCTTTATCTGTAGAGTTATAACTGTTAATTTAAACTGGAAATACCATGTTCTTAACTATAATTTAGTTATTTTTCTATCTATATTTTATCAAAACTGATTTTACTATAAACATAACTAAAGCAGATAAATAGGAATAGGAAAAAGAAGTTATGTATGTCTGCAATTATATGTTAGAGTATTCCATTCTCATATCTAGTCCTATGATGAGGGTATACCTGCAAGCTGAATTACAGGAAAAGACATTGAACACTAATTAGAAAAAATATTCATTGTCTAGCCACAATGTATTGCTAAAGGTTCTTCAAATCCTGAATCTGAAATTCAGACCTGAAAATTAATTAAAAAACAAAACAAAACAAAACAAAGCAAACACAGACTCAAGCCAAACAAAACCAGTCAACCAACCAATCAAAACTCAATGAATGAATCAAAACCAACAACGAAAGCACTTTTCTAAGACATGCTTTGATATTTTTATAACAGTGGACATGTTACTAGCCCAGAAGTCTAATAATTTTCTTCCCCATTCTTGTTTGGCCTTGCTTTATTGAGTTTGTACCAGAATATAATTAGGTACTAGAAAAAATCCTAGAATTTTGAAAGGCAAATCTTTTGAAAAGACAAAAGCAAAATGAAAGCCCTGTCTTTGACAGTGATTAAAGTTAAGTTCCATCTGCTTGGTTTTGTTTAATGGAAAATTGTAGAAGATACTGTTTAAATATAAACAAAGGTGGTTTTCTGAGGCTGTCTGGAATAGTAATTTTGATCTACTGACACAAACTGTAACACCCTTGCAGGGGTGATGGTATGAAACTTTAGATTTTAAAGGAAAAATATTAGCCTTTTTTGATTTTTGTAATCTATTTTTTGTTAATAACATGAACAGTTCTTTTCAATTTTGTTTGTTTTCTTTATTTCTTTTCTCACCAGAAAATGAGAAATTTGAACTTTGTGACTCCTTATTCCTCCAATTTTTTTATAACATGTGTCCTCTCTCATTACAAGTCTTTGTTTAAGGGAATAGTTGTCAAGTAAACTTCTAAAATTTCAGTCTTACTTCACAATTATTTTCTTCTTCTGTCTATCATATCACTGTCACCAAGAACTGGTAAACCTTTCATAAAATACTTCTGACTAGTGAAAATCTTGCAAAATAAATAAATAAATGCATACATATGTAAAACAAGTAATGTAAAAGAAGTAATAAGTATGTCAAGCCTCTTGCTGGCTCAGAAAAAAAAAATCTGTTATTATCATACTATTGCAGTCATTGGCTAGTGGAGCTGAATAATACCAGCAGTCCATATGTAATGTATCAGATTTTAGGCTTGATTTTAAGGTTAGCAAGAGACATTGATGTATAGTAGGGAATAAAGTCTTGAGTGAGAGGGAATAATGTACAGCTAAAAGAAGGTTTAGAAAGATCAAAGGAGCCATTACTGGCCCAGTATTCAAACAGTGTGAAGGGAAATATGGTGCTTGCAATTCTTCCAGATATTGTGGAAAAAGTCAGTAAAAGGATTTGTAATGCAAAACAAAAATCTTAAAATCAATAGGACGCTTTGCTGGTATTCACAGTAGTGCCTGTAAAGTATGGGGTGGAGAGGTTAATTAATTCACTTAAGAGTCTGTATTTTGAATTTATTTGAGGTTTTCTGCAGTAAGCTGGAAGACCAGTTTACAAATCTCTACTTGGGAGATAACAGGAGCATGTATTAATAGCTTTGAACTTGTGCATAAGTGGATCAATTACTATCTGGAAATCTGCTTTTAATGACATCCAGAAAACTTTGATGATGTTATTTAAATGTCTGTAAATGACAAAATAGATTCAGATATGTCTTAACCTGATATAACACTTCAGAATTACAAAGAAAAAACCCAAAACAACAACAACAACAACAAAAACCCCAATAACCCCAAAGGAATCACAGAATGTTAGGGATTGGAAGCGACCTCGAAAGATCATTTAGTCCAATCCCCCCATAGGAGCAGGATCACCTACACCAAGTTGCACAGGAACACATCCAGGCAGTCTTTAAATGTCTCTAGAGAAGGAGACTCCACAACCTCCCTGGGCAGCCTGTTCCAATGCTCTGTCATCCTTACCATGAAGTTTCTTCTCATATTTATGGGGAACCTCCTATGTTCCAGCTTGCACCCATTGCCCCTTGTCCTATCATTAGATATCACTGAAAAGAGACTGGCTCCATCCTCCTGACACTCTCTCTTAATGTATCTATAAACATTAATGAGGTCACCCCTCAGTCTTCTTTTTTCCAAACTAAAGAGGCCCAGCTCCCTCAGCCTTTCCTCATAAGGGAGATGTTCCACTCCCTTAATCATCTTAGTGGCTTTAAGATGGACTCTCTCAAGCAGTTCCCTGTCCTTCTGTAACTGAGGGGCCCAGAACTGGACATAATATTCCAGATGTGGTCTCACCAGGGCAGAGTAGAGGGGCAGGAGAACCTCTCTTGACCTNTCTGGGTCCTCCGTCTTGCCCTTTTTAAAGATTGGAGTGACATTTGCTTTCCTCCAGTCACCAGCCACCTCTCCTGTTCTCCATGATTTACTAAAGATGTTGGAGAGTGGCCTAGCAATGACTTCCGCCATCTCCCTTAGCATTTGTGGGTGCATCCCATCAGGACCCATGGATTTATGTACATCCAGATCACTTAATTGGTCTCTAACCCAGTCCTCGTCAACCAAGGTAAACTCCTCCTTTGTCTTGACTTCCTCTGGGGCCTCAGGGGTCTGGGACTCTTCAGGGAAGCCTCCAGGAGTATAGACAGAGACAAAAAAGGCATTCAGTAACTCCGCCTTCCCTGTATCCTCTGTCACCAGGGCACCCACCTCATTCAACAGTGGGAAAAGATTGCGAAAATATTTTCATGTACATTTTAAACATTTCAGCCTTCTTTTAAATACCAGAAGGTATTTTACAATTTAGAAATATATCAAAGCATAATTAATGTATATTTGTATAAGGCACTGACATGCTATATGTATTTATTTATATTTTTCAGTAAATATTTTTTTTTTATCTACAATTCTTAATAAACAAAAAATATAACAACAAGGGTTATATTCAAATAGCCTTCACATTAATCACAGTCACTCAAGGGAACAATAATAATAGTTTGATAAAAATAATGGTATTTAATTGCTGTTTGCATTCTGTCTGAAAAGATCAAAGTTTAAATATATCACTTGTCCACATGATTAAAAATATTCTAAGTGTGGTTTTACCACAATGGAGACATAGATTTTCTCTCACAAGCAAACTTGTTCCTGGACAGCACTTTCCATTCATGAGAAAAGGACTCCTATTCATGTAAATCAGCATTTCAGAGAGGGAGACACGGGAGCCTAAGTCTGCTATTGTGTGCTAAAAGACATAATGAGATACAGAATCTGTCTGTTTGTGAATGTGTACATTCTTAGAAAAGCAAAAGGTGTTTGAGATAGTCAGCTGCCTTCCTGACAGCATCAAGAGCTAAGATCATTCAGCACTGTTGCTCAACACCCACACCAGAAAATAATGAAAAAAAGTTAAGATAACAAAAGAGATTACAAATAAAACAAAGTAGATGAAAGATTGTCTTTGCCAAACATTTTCAGTCTAAATGAGTCACATAGTCAATCATTCCTTTGCAGTTTTGGGGGATGAGGAAATTTGTTTCTTTTCAGGAATATCTGTTTTCACAGGAGGTTTCAGCAAAATATTTTTTTAAAATCTCTCAGACTCTGAGATTCACCAAAAACTATATAGGGCAGCAATTTTTTAGGGAGTAATTAATAAATGAACAAAGTGTACCTTGTTCTATTTTATAGGCTAAATCCTGACCGTGCCATTACAAAAATTTCTTCAGCCCTAAGATTTCCTTAATCATGCTAAGAAGCACCCAGCAGGAATCTAAAATACCCTACAAAAACCTTAACATTTTCTTTTATATTATGTTTATATGTTTGTGTGTATTAATTCCAGCTTACCTCTCTTTCCTTCCTGCTCCTTCTTTGCTATCTGAAATACCTAAGTAATGTCAGATCCTTCAAGGTTTTGTTAAACTTCTACTTGTTCTTCTCAAAATAACAGTGTTATCCCAGGATGCTCTTTAAGGAAATAAAAATTTATTGTTTCCTCTTTTCTCATAAATTACAAATCTGTGCCTATATTTCCTAAGCAAATAAGAAAAAATTGTGTTATGAACTTTCTTTTTGTAGACAGAGAAGAAACTGAAGTTTGCACAGGGTCTTTTGTCTGTTCTAGAAGTTGTAGGATACATTGTTTCAAATAGACAAATTCTCCCTTCTTGCATAAGATCACAGTAAAATGCTTTGGGAAGAATTTCTCTGTAGAGGTCAAAATAGGTGGATTCTTCCATATTGAAGCTGTAAAGTCACAGAAGAACTGACTGCAAAATGTCATAGCAGTTCTTGAGTTTCCATAGCCTGCACAGCTGCTGCTTCATACTGTTTTCAGAGGGCTTGATTAGTGAATAAATTAATAGATTTGCTTTTGATTTCGTAATAGTCTTCCACTCTTTATCTCAAATTATAAATGAGTTCATGTGTTCACAAATTACAGAATAGGGAAAAGTCAAGGCAACGACTTTTGAACAGCACTGCGTTCTTGAAATGGTGATTTTGTACTGCTCCTGAAGCACAAAGAAAGAGTGTTGGAAGTCAACAAAGCAGAATGGTAAAACAAAAAAACCCTCTACATTTCCTAAAGGTTTCCAGTTTCATTTACATGTGCAGCTCTATTAATCCTAATGAACTCCATACAGATGTAAGCATCGGTATCAGTTAGAGGAACAAAATTATTATCAGGACAGTAAACACTGAGTCTCCAATCAACTGCACTGCCAGTGGCTTTCAACTGAACATAGCCAAAATATAACAAACAGGAAAGATCATTAAGATGCAGTCCTCTGAACACACAGATGGCAAGCACAGAGGTCAGAGAGCAGTGAAGTCCTACTTCTTATTTTCTGGATCAAAGAGGAGAGCAAGCAAATACTTACATAATGAAACTGCCCAACTTCTTGATCAGGGGTGACAATTGTTCAGAAGATATCAGAGTTCACCTAACCCTCCAAATTTCCTGAAACTTTAAAAAACTTTTGGTTTATACTTGGCAGAAAATTATGTAGAGAGGTGAGGACTCCAGACAGATCAGTTTGGAAAAATGCATTGTTTGGGTTTTTTTTCTCTAAGGAAAATAAAAAAATTAGTATATTATGTTGCATGAGGTGCAGGAAATAGTAACTAATACAAATAATCCTCACTCCTTTAGCTGTTCATTTAAAAAACTAGAGTAGAAACTCCTATGCACTATCTTCAGTTTACTTGGTGTTCATTTTCACAGAATGAATATTGCATTTCTCTTTCATTTATTCTATGCTTTGTTTGCTTGAATTTGGTAATCTACTGTAGGGTAGAAACATAACTTTTCTTCCTCATTGATAACATGAAGCAGAAACTGAAATGGCACCACATTTGGTTTTATGTTGACAGAACAATTCCACATAGAGCTTTCAAAATGTTTTGTTTTCTGCTTGGCTACCAGTTTGAGCACAGAAGCTGTACTGTAGGAATAGTTAAGCAGGAGTACAAGGAAATTCTCCAGGGAAATTTGAGGGTTTTGGAACCTCTCTAATATACCTGCAAGCTAACCTGTGCCTCAGTAGTTACAGTAATATTTACTGTTCTGAGAAACAATTTCTTCAATCAAATTAAAGTATTCTGAATAATTATTTACATTGAAATGTTTTTATTACTATATTCAAAGATGACTGAACAGGGCATCCTTGTATGGAAAGGCAAGTATAAACAAAAAGAGAGGTTTTGTTCTGTGGCAAATTCTAACAATATTAACACTCTCATGGTATACTATGTGCATTTGGGAAGCAGCATTATACATTAGTAAGGAAGTAATGTTCTGGTTCCAGGTTCCCAAATAGCAAAGAAATAGCTGACTTTGGACCTTTCTTGTACTTCTAGACATTGCCTAAGGCTTAAACAAAATTTTGACATTGAGGCTAACATTGTTTTTTCTGTAATAGCTATCTATTTGTTTTCCTATAAATTTTTATTACTTTATTACATTGACTACTGGCATATTTCATAGAATCATAGAATGTTTTAGGCTGGAAGGGACCTCTAGAGGTCATCAGGTCCAACCTCCCTACACAAGTAGGGACATCTCTACCTAGGTCAGATTGCTCAGAGCACCATCAAGCCTGACCTTGAATGACTCCAGGGATGGAGCCTCACCACCTCTCTGGGCAGCCCATTCCAGTGATCTATCACCTTCATATTAAAGAACTTCTAATATCTGGTCTAAATCTATCCTTTCCTAGTTTAAAACCATTACTTCTGGTCCTATCTTTACAAACCCTTTTGAATAGACCTTCCCTTGCCTTTACATAGGCCCCCTTCAGATACTGGAAGGTCCCCATGGAGCCTTCTCTTCTCCAGGCTGAATAGCCCCAACCCTTCCCCTTGCCTCCAAATCTATATAGTCAAGGAACAGGTTTTCATTAATGTGAAAACATATTTAATTACCTTATTACATGGCACAGAGTCTTAGAGAAGTTGTAGCCACCTTAACAGGTGATCAGCATCATCTTCTGTTTCTTATAACAGACCTCAGAACCATTTATAAAACTGTAAATAAGCTTAACATTTTCCATTTTCTTCTTTCCAAAATTCTGTTTCACAAGATGGATGTCCCTACTTTTGGAGGCACAAGACAAACTCTCCACCTACATATCCAGAAATGGATGTAGTATTGCTCCAGTCTCCCTATTGGAAATTATTCCAAACCAACAGTACTGTCTGATTTCTGAGATCTGATAAGTAAAGCTATTTGCTGAATTGCTTATTTTCCTTTTTTTTTTTTTTTTTCCTTTTTACTTTTTGGGTCTGGGATCAGTTTTGTAACCCAGGAAAAATGGATAGAAAGGGAGATAATTATTGCAAGGATGAAGTGAAATCGATATATAATCGCTGCCTCATAAAAATATTACAGCCAGACAGTGTAAGAACTCTGGGGGAGATAGCCGGACTGTCTAGCTGTGCTAGACAAGTTCTCCAAAGGCTGTTAATGTCTGTGTGCCTTCATTGAAAATGAGTAATGCTCTCGTCAGGGAATTTAGACAACATCAAACAGATAAACAATAGTTCAGTCACACAAAGAAGCCAGCGTAAACTATGACTTCAAAAGTGACACTCATCTCACCTACTTGAGTCATCTGAAAGTTGGGCCACTGGACTAAGCTAACTATCTGAACTACTTCAACCATTAGCAAAAAATGAATTAACTGAATCAGTCATATACAATGATCCACATGAAGAAGAATTTGAACTTTTCAACACCAGACTAAAATTAGACAGTCTAGCTAAATCTGTAAGATACAAGTGAAATAAGATGGCTTCTTCAATTTCTGAGAAATTAATAAAACACTGGAAAATATTTTTCAAAAAGTTTTATGCAATTAATAAAGATTAAAAAAAATATTTTATATCAGCAAACTAACATAAAGTATTTTCTTTAGAAAAAATAATATTTCAGAATTAATTCTAAATTATTTTTCATTAGCTCTAATTGTAATTTCTAATTCTTTTAATTTACAGTTTTAGTTTTAAAAAGTAAAAAAGTGTAATTTTCTAAATATCAGAAGTATTATCTATGAAATGAAAATATCACATGAAAACAATAAAGCAGAGGACAACTATAACTTGTTTCTCACCACGTAAATTGTTGTACAAGTAGTTTTTAATCTCAGATGTTTTTCTTTTTAAAATCCAAAGTGTAGCAGTTTGCCCTAAATCAAGAGTTATATATTCCATGCACTTTTAGAGCAAATTTTTAAAACATGAAGGATTGTGACAAAGAAAGATTTCAATAACTATCACTGAGATAGACAAAGCATGAAGTAGTGGCAATTTACAAGCCAGAAATAAAGAAACTTGTTTCTACTATTGAAGATAAAGATGGATTGAAATAAACCGTAAGGGAGAGGGGCAGAGCAACTGAGTACTTCTCACCTGTCCAGAACAGTTTGTCAGATATGATCCTGCTTTAGGACTTCGGGTGGAAAAAATGACTGTTCAAGATCATATCTAATCTTGTTTTTTATTATTCTATTTTTAACAAGAAGTAAGTAAAAACTTTTCTGTCCCCTTTTCATCTCTCCCCCTCCTTCCTGAAAATTCATATTCTTGAAATGTATTTTTCCAGTACTTTGAGTCAGCAGTGGACACACAATAGAAAAGTCAAGAGTTAAATACAGATAAGAAATGATTAATAGACTCTCAAACAGAGGCTAAATGGACAAGTCATTTCAGAAACTATTTTCACTGAGCAAACACCCAGGCGTTGTTTGGTGTACTGGATTGATTGGGGTTAGAAGTCAAGGTGGCCTGACTGAGCTACAGGCTAATAGCAAATAGCAAACATTCATATTCACTGTGATGGTAGGAACAGTTGAAACACCAGAATCTGAAAGAAGATACTTGAAAGTATCTTGTGTATGTCTTTGACCTCTGTGTAGTAGTAAATGGAGACTCCACAGTGACATATTAAGATATCAAATAATCACATTCGGTTGTTCTTTACAATACAAGAGTCAGTTGTGAACATACACTGCTGTCTGCATAGAGTCTGACAGCTTTAACACCTCTTATCTAGCCCTCTGCTCCTGACTTGCAATGTGAGGATTTAAAGATGGAAGAGATACTGCTTGGATCATCTAATTTGTCTGCACTCATTACAAATTTTATTTTTCTGCCTCTGAAAGTACTCAGTCCATTTTAAGAAGAGAATCTTTGAAACACTGAGGCTTATCAAGGAGACTAAAGGGTACTAAATCAACACACCTCAGTAGTTGTAAACCCTCACTTCTGCATCCTTCCCTTTAAAGTAACCAGCAGAGCTTATTCTTTCTCTGGTGAGGAATTAAGAAATATACAGTTCTATTTTTCAACAGTGTAGCTGTATCTGTTATCTGTTGCAGATATTTATATATTATTTTAATAAAAATTATAGCTTATATGTATGAACTGTAAATACATATTGTATATGTTTCTACATAAATGGAAGGTTAAATATGAATCTAAGGTCATAACTTAATAGATATGTTGGATATTTTTTTTTTTTTCCCCCAAATGATCAGACTAACATTAATAGTTTTCCACTTCTTACACTTTAAACGAAACATCTGATATTTGGAGTGCAAGTTTGCATATCGTAGAAGGTTGCGGTCAGGACACAATACTGAATAATGATTCTTTTATTGCTACTAGCAAAGCTTTCAGCAAGGACTTCTGTAAGGTGGCATTGCTTTCCCTCTTCTTGGTCTGATGTCTTCTGGAAATACAATGATAAGGAGGGAGGGAGGGAGGAAGGAAGTTTTGTAGTTCCTCAGTCCTCCTTTTGGCCCTTCTTGTAGATGAGTGTCACATTTGCTACCCTCCAGTCAACTGG
>VYZX01019482.1:32869-59496 GCA_013401335.1 Brachypteracias leptosomus
TGTGCCCATAAGAGAGCCAACGCTATTAATCGAGAGTTAATTACCCCTGACAGCAATGCATCTGATTAAGCTCTTGAAAACTTTTTCAGAGTAGATACAAAACTTTTTTTTGTTCCTCCAACTAGCTCTTTTACATTACTTTCTTTTTATTAACATTACAGTCTTTTTGCCCAAAGCCCTTATGTAAGCATACTGGTTTCATTAAGAGGTTTTTTATCTTTTTTTTTTATTCTTTTCAAAATATGTGCTTTCAACAAAGTTTGAATTCTAAATTATTGGATGAGCTTTTGTGCACAATCATGCTGGAATCATTTTCTCTTGTAAGGATGACATTAGAGTTAGCAGAGAAAAATTGATTAACACAGAATCCAGAGCAAAACTTCATGAAGGAGTTATTACTAGAGGTGAAATTTGGTTGAATAGCTGATCTTTCATAATAGGCAAAAAAAAAAAAAAATGGTTCAGCCATCTCAAAATTGCATAAATGTGTAAAAGTAGCCAGGACAGATCTGTCCAAACAATAAGATTTAAAATGGTTTATGGGCAAAATGAAATAACCTATATGCATGCATCTCAGTCTTACTTTATCATAGCAACTCAGAATTACAAAAGCCTGGGCTTTTCTCTGGCACTTTGTAATCTTTGAAATCATGGCTGTCACACACTGAGCTAATGACATAAATGGTATTGTGTGTATTTTAACCTATCAAAACAACATGTCTTGATCTGCTTGGACTAATAAGGGCACATCACAGGGTCCTTGGATAGAGACATACCCTGAACCTTTGTGAGCCATATCAGCATGAGTAAAAAGAATGATGCTGTGTAGTTAGTTTTCTCTATGACATTTTTTTCTGAGTTCTTCTGCTACTTAAAAAGTTCATTTAAAATATGACTCTTCAAGTTACAACAGATCTTTATATTCAAAGACAGTCTGCATTTGTGCTCTTGGTCTCTGTGCACAGGTAACAGGGTACTCAGGTGATCTTGAAAATTTTGTGCAACAACAGGAAATCAAAAGAATATAAAAAGTTGAGACTGAATGTGAGATAATGGACTAATGACTAATTTAGTGTGCTTCAGGAGAAAGGTGAAGATGTTTGCTACCATGAGAGTCTTACGCTATCTCTGAGGGTGAAGATCTACTGAGGTGACACAACAAACAGCTGAAGGAGAGAGTCTTGGAAAGATAAGACAATCCTGTTTCAGTTAAAATAACAAAAGCAAACAGCTTTGACACAGATCTTGAAGGTTATAATGTCTGAGTAAAGACTTTGTCTAATTAACAGCGAAATTAATATTAAAGTGTACACCCTTAAATATGGTATTGAGCTTAACAGAGTACATGCTAAGCATATATGACTATGTTACTCAACTCTCCACCCACATCGTGCTACACATCACCAAGAAGGCAGGGACAGAAGTAATCATAGCATAAAAACTCACGAGAGGAGATACCTCTTGGAGGGGAGAAGACTGAAAGTCTAGCAGAGATGGTCTACAGGTTGTACTACTCTTCCTTCACCCAAGACAGGGATACCTTCCTGGTAAGAATTGTGCCTTCAATATATGGTATCCCTTTTCCTAGCCTGACTATTAAATATTAGCACTATTACAAAGTCTCACACCTCCTACTTTGTTGAATGTTACCCAGGAATTACTAACTTGGGTTTGATTTTCCTTTTGTTGTCAGTGCATTTATCAATGGCAATACTGAACCTATTGTATCTGTCACTTTAGTAAATCAAATCTTTTTTTTTTTTTTAACTCAAACTGATAGAGACATACCCTGAAACTTTGTAAGCCATATCAGCATGAGTAAATAGGCAAATGTTGATTTTGTGAAACTGCTTCAGTGCAAGTACTTGGGGCTCTGGCCGACAGATGTGAGAAGAAACTTCTTTACCATGAGAATGACAGAGCATTGGAATAGGCTGCCCAGAGAGGCTGTGGAATCTCCTTCTCAAAACCTGCCTGGATACATTCCTGTTTAACCTGCCCTAGGTGAACCTGCTTTGGCAGGGGAATTGGACTAGATGATCTCTGGAGGTCCCTTCCAACCCCCACTATTCTGTGATTCTGCAATTCTGTGAAACACTGAATTCTTACTATTAACATGGAAGTAAAATTGACATAGTTGATAGAATTGCATTACATTGACAATGAAACTGATAGGAAATGCAGAGTTACCAGTGTTGCACAGCACAGTTGCCAGCAGGAAAAGAATTTTGTGCCAACCTAATTAAACAATAGAGTAACTATAAATCTTTACACTGATGTATGCTTGGAAGAATAGTTCTGACTAAAAAAAGAAAAATACTTAAGTTTTCAACCTTTTCATATTTATATGTAAATTATTAATGAATTGAGAAGATATTGGTCCATAACTTCCTCATATTTTTAAGTAGTATAGGTAGGATTTCAGAAAGTGCTTGAACAAAAGATTTAAATAATTCTTTAAAATTTTTTTTTTTTTCAATTCTGTGTAAGTATAATGAAGGCTTTTGACAGAATGGATGGTGCTTAAGCTTATAAGCAACATTAGAAATGATGACTTGACAATGTATGAAACATCCTATGCATAACTACTGTATTGAAGTATCTTTCAAAATGTTCTAATGTGTAGATTGGACTCACCCTTATCTTCCCCTTCCATCACAGTAGGCTCTTTAATAATTTGCTCTTCAGCAATATGTTTTACTTTTAAGTGGAATCATGAATGCAATTGATGAAGGACTTTAGGACAGGAATAAGAAAAGAGAAAATAGTTTGATATGATAACAAACTCTTTATTTTTCCAGGAAAAAACCCAAAGAGTTTGCCATGTATTCCAGGAATAATAATGCAGTCTGTTCCAGACAGATGGATCCCTGTTGGCTAGGTCAGAATTTTGATGCCTAGATATGCAAGGATGATAATGATTTTTGTGTACCACTGAATTAATTAGCAGAAATAATATAGTATTGTTTTACTATTATCAGCAGTCATGAGGTCTTCTAAACTAAGTAAATTTCTGCAATTAATTGTATGAGATATGCAGGGAATCTCCTTAATAAACACTCAAAATTGTTATGAAAGACAATATTTACCACCTTGTACTACTGCTGTGAAACAGAATAATAAATTGAAACAGGTTGCAGTTCACTAGGTGAGGTAGACTGAAAATCCATTAGATTAATTACTTCTCATAAGTATAATTATGTTTACAGTATGCTACATTTCTAGATGTCTAATGGGCTTCAAAGAAGTGCAAGGTATAATTAAAAACTTTGTCTGGGAAGGCAAATCACTAAGCTTAAAAAGAAAAATTCTTCCAGTTAAAACAGACAACAGTAGGCTTCATTTCCCCTCATTTCTGTGTTATCTAAATAAAAAGCTCACATTCTGCAAACTATAGCTAACAGTGAAATCACAGTATAGTTTAACAATGAAAAATGTGTTTGAGAACATCTGTAATTCATTAAAGTGCACAGTTTCTCAGTGGGTCTAAACTGAGGGTGTTGTCGTTCACCTGGTTCACTGAAAGTGCAATGATATATGTTATTTGGTTTATATATAATGAGCAGTCTTGAAGAGTAGATAGACTTGCATTGAAGGACAAAATATAAGTTTGATTGGTCCTGAAAATTGATTTAAAATAGTACAAAAATATGAAATAGAGCTAGAAGGGAGTTTGAGAGGTCATCTAGAGAGGGTAAATTTTTATGTCTAAAAATTCATAATCTGAATTATATATGCTAAACTCCCTTTGCAGTTAGCAGAATGAAATATATACTCACAATGCATTATATGCTAAGAAAAAAAAATTGGGTAGATAAGACATATGCATCTCCATCTCATTAAGTCTGTATCTCCTTATGGTGACTGATGTATTTTAAATATCTAACATGAAGATGAATGTCATCTCTAAAAATCATATGCTATTGTACAAAATATTTTTTTGTCAGATATTTTTCTAAGCTCTTTAAAAATCTCCACTTCTTTCTAACCCGTAGTGATGGTTCTAATAACCTGTTACTTTAGACAAATCCATTTTGTTTCTTCAGCTCTGTCTGGAAAATACTGTTTCCAGATTTTTATGTAGTCAGGTGCAGTCACACCTAAAGACTCCAATATCTTCCCCAGAAATCCCTTTCTAAACTTTTTACTCTCCTGTTTAGAGATAAAGCTTCTAACCTAGCATGTCCTTAGAATTTGCATTTCTCTACATGTTACACATCTGATAGATACACATCACTAGATGAAGTTGGAGTTCAGTTCACTAGGTATGGATCAAGAGTCAGTACACCTTTGCATAAAGTGACATAGGATATTATTAGCTCTACCCCGACTTGAATTTCATCATATGTAGGATGATAGTTTCCCTGAAATCACATCAGAGTCACTGACTTTTTCTAGAAAAATGGGACAGGAAACAGGAAAACCTGACTTCCAGAGATGGCATATTGTTCTAGAAGCCAATGAAGACTACTGAGTAGAGATCTACATCTAAATTATGGGATCCAGGAGCACTTCCAATCTCCAGGGAACAAGTAGTTACACCAAAACAATCCTTAGTATTTTTCAGTGAGAAATTGTTCCTCTCTGCACACTTTCTTTTCCATCCCCAATCTCCTTACATTCACACTCTCTTCCTTCCACTGAAAGAGAAACCAAGTGGAAGGGCAAGAAAGTAGATGTGATTTGCGAAGACATCCAGCCTGGCTGAACAAGGAGCTTTTTCTGGGACTTAGGAAAAAAAGGAAAATTTACCACCTTTGTAAGAAAGGACAGGCAACTCAAGATGAGTACAGAAATCTTGTTAGATCATGCAGAGAGACCATCAGAAAGGCAAAAGTCTAGCTAGAGATAATAATAAGATATCTCTATTATCCCATTAGAGATAACATGATATCTCATAAGAGATAACAGAGTAGGTTTTTACAAATACATTAACAACAAAAAAAGAGCCAAGGAGAATCTCCATCTTTTATTGGATGTGAAGGGGAATATTGCCACTAAGGAGGAAAAGGCTGAGGTACTTAATGCCTTCTTTGCCTCAGTCTTTAATAGTTACACCAGTTATTCTCAAGTATTCAGCCCTCTGAGCTGAAAGTCAGTCATGGAGAGCAGAATAAACCCCCCCATAATTCAGGAGGAAGCTGTTAGCAACCTGCTACCCCATCCAGACACTCATGGAGCCGGATGGGATCCACTCAAGAGTGCTGAGGCAGCTGGCAGAAGAGCTTGCCAAGCCACTCTCCATCATTTATCAGTAGTCCTGGTTAACGGGTGGTTCCAGATGACTGGAGGCTTGCCAAAGTGATGCCCAAGCCAGGAAGGGCCAAAAGGAGGATCTGGGAAACTACAGGCCTGCCAGCCTGACCTCAGTACTGGAAAAGGTTATGGAACAATTCATTGTGAGTACACTCAGTTAGCATTCGATCACAACTGATGTTCTCCAGGGCTCAGTTTTGGGGCCAGTCTTGTTTAATGCCTTTCTCAATGATCTGGATGAGGGGATTAAATAAATTCAGAAGTTTGCAGATGACATCAAATTCAATGGGAGTGTTGATCTGCTTGAGGGTAGGAGGGCTCTGCATAGGGATCTGGACAGGCTAGATAGATAGGTTGAGGTCAATTGTATGAGGTTTAACAAGGCCAAGTGTCATGTCTTGCACTTGGGTCACAACAAACTCATGCAATGCTATAGGCTTGGGGAAAGGTGTCTGGAAAGGTGCCTGGCAGAAAAGGATCTCGGGGTGCTGGTGGACAGCCAGCTGAACATGAGCCAGCAGTGTGCCCAGGTGACCAAGAAGGCCAATAGCATCCTGGCTTGTATCAGAAATGGTGTGGTCAGCAGGAGTAGGGAAGTGATTGTGCCCCTCTACTTGGCACTCGTGAGGCCACAGCTTGAGTACTGTGTTCAGTTTTGGGTACTGAAGTATAAGAGAGACGTTAAGGTGCTGGAGCAGGTCCAGAGAAGGGGAACGAAGCTGGTGAGGAGTCTGAAGAGTATGTATTATGAGGAGAAGCTGAGGTAACTGGAGCTGTTTAATCTGGAAAAAAGAAGGGGGAGGGACGACCTTATTTTTTTTTAGAACTACCTGAAAAGAGGCTGTAGTGAGGAGGGTGTTGGTCTCTTCTCCTGAGTAACTGGTGTTAGAACAAAAGGAAATGGGTTCAAGTTGTGCCAGGGGAGGTTTAGATTGGATATTAGGAAAAGTGTCTTTACTGAAAGAGTGGTCAAGCATTGGACCAGGCTGCCCAGGGAAGTGGTGGTGTCACTATCTCTGGAGATGTTCTAAAAATGTGTAGACATGGAACTTTTGTACATGGTTTAGTGGTCATGGTAGTGTTGGGTTGACTGTTGAACTTGATGATGCTGGAGGTCTTTTCCAAACAATGATCTATGATTCTAAGATTGGATGGAGAAGTTGGACTGTAAGGATACATTATAGATCATATTATGCCTGCAGTTAGATGTAATCTTTCAAGTTTACTTTAAGATCTTCGCCACTGCAAATACAGAAAGGACATCTGCAAAATAACACTTCCCTAGATGTCACAAACAAGATCTTACTGCTTTGCAATTTGAAGTCTTGGAAAAAGAACTAGAATAATCCAAGGAGTAGTATTAGGAATCCTAGATCTCATAGTGCCAAACCAATCTTTAATCAGCATACTATTTTCCAGTAACAGTCACAAGCACAGTGATATTTCTGAATGCAATCCATGTAATCTCATATATTAGCATAACCACAACTTTGAAGTTGTGTAGTTATTTGTCTTTTTATTCACATCTTTTCATTCAGATTCCTGGGTCTTTGTACAGAATACTGCTTTAAAAGGAGGTTGGAAGCAAGGTATTTGTTGAGGAAAATAATTTTTTCTATACAAATACTTAACAGATATCTGAAAAACAGGCAGACAAGACAAAAGAAAAAAAAAAAAAGAAAAAATAAATCACAAAACCAAAGACAGATCAATTCAGGTGACTTTTATTTCTAAACTTATCACTATTACTTCTCATCATCTCCTTACTCTTCAATGCTAATATGAAAACCTTCAATGTGTTTATTGGTATTATAATCAGGCCATTCTCCTGTTTAGAGCTGCTGAATGTGTTTATATTCTGCAAATAAATTTATCAGTTTAACTAGAGACAAAGTAGGCCATTGATGCTGCTCCTTCTCATAAAACTGTCTGTTACCAGCAGTCTAAATTGACAAGTAATTGACCTCTTTGTGTTCCCCTCAGGAAAATAGTGAAAACTGACTTAACCAGGTTAAGATATGCAATCATATTGATGTGGGGGTATGTTTTATCATCTCATTGCACATGAATGTTGGATGTATTTAGGATGAGCATAAAAAAAAAAGTTACAGAAAAAGAACATCCTCTTATAGAAAATATTTGTTACTCTTAAAGTCTCAAAGTCAGAAAAAGAATGCTGCAGACAAGTATCAGGTTATATTTATGTGAAAAAACAATTGTTCTGTAACCTCAGTTCATTAAAATACACTGAAATCATCACTTATTATTAAAACAAGCATTCAAATCATGCTGAATTCTACTAAGATCCCTCTCTAGGGTATTTTCATAAGAAACAGTAGCGTCTTGATTTTTTCTAGTACCTTGTCTCCATAAATATAATGAAGTATTCTCTCCTTCAAGCAAAATTAAGGGATTGTCATGGGTTAACACCATGCAGCTGCTCTCCCACTGCTTCCGGCCCCACCCCCTTCTTTCCCCCTGTTGTGGGAGGAGAATTTGGAGCAAAAAATATGGTGAAAAAATCCCATGAGTTGAGATAAAGACAGTTTAATAGAACAACTCAAAGAAAAGAAACAACAGCAGTAACAATAACAATGAAATGATCTGTATAGCGAGTTATATAAACTCCGAGGCTCTATCCAGTACCCAAGATGCACTGTCTCTGCTCCAGCTGGGACACTTCAGCACACTGAAGCCACTCAGCGAAAACAGGCACTGCTTTGAAGGCCAGCCCTCCCCTTATACAGCAGGCATGATCAGTATGGTATCCAATATACCATTGGCTGGTTCAGTTGTTTATCCCGGCTGTGGCCTCTCACAGCTGCAGCCTCTCACAGCTGATTGTTAAGTATTAACCTAATCTTGTCCGAACCCAGAACATTATCCACCCCTTATTCTATACCATCTATGTCATGCCCAGCAATTATTTAACAATCAACATCATATAAGTGAATTCACTGTCTGTACTCCCCCAAAATTAAGTTCCCTTGCAGTACACATTGGACTTCTCTGTTCTGCTGCAACACCCATCAGGTGCACCCAGATCCTTGAGCAAAAGCAATCCTGTGGATGGGTTTGCTCTTGCCTGAAGTAGGGGGCAGACCAGCATCCCTAATATATTCTTCAGGTGCACTACAGGGACTTTATCTCCTTTTACAGCACAGGGGAGTTTTGAATGGGCAGGGCCAGCTCGATTGGCGGACTAACCAGGTTGGTTTTGCTAGATACGTGTCCTAGTGTTTGAAGGTTCTCCACCCCTCCACATTGCTTTCAGTGTAGTTTTTAAAAGTCGATTGTACCTTTCAATCTTCCCAGAGGCTGGTACATGGTAGAGGATGTGATACACTCACTCAACACCATGACTCTTGGCCCAGGTGTCTATGAGGGTGTTTAGGAAATGAGTCCCATTGTCTGACTCCATTCTTTCTGGGGTTCTCTCTTGTCACAGGACTCGCTTTTCAAGGCCCAGGATGATGTTCCAGGCAGTGGCATGGGGCACTAGATATGTTTCCAGCCATCCAGTGGTTGCTTCTACCACTGTAAGCACGTGGCTTGCCTTGGTGATAGCATGATATAGTCAATCTGCCAGGCCTCTCCATATTTATATTTCAACCATCATCCTCCACATCCCTGGGACTTTAACTGCTTGGCTTGTTTGAATGCAGCTCGTGTTTCACATTCATGGATAACCTGAACAATAGCGTCTGTGGTCAGGTTCACCCCTTGATCTTAATCCCATCTATGTTGCATCTCTCCATTGATGACCTGAGGTATCATGGGCCCATTGAGCTATAAACAATTCACCCCTATTCTGCCCATCCAAATCCACCTGAGCGACTATAATCTTGGCAGCCTGATCCACCCAGTGGTTGTTCTGATGTTGTTCAGGGGCCTGACCCTTGGGTACGTAGGCATCCACATGGTGCACCTTCACAACTAGGTTCTCCACCTGACCTGCCATATCTTGCCATAATCCAGCAGCCCAGATGGGTTTGCCTCTGCGCTGACAGTTGCTCTGCTTCCACTGCTACAGCCACCCCCACAGGGCATTTGCCACCAAATGAGTCAGTGTGGAGATCGAGCACCAGCCACTTTTCTTGATCAGCAATATCCAAAGCCAGCTGAATGGCTTTCACCTCCACAAACTGGCTCGATTCACCCTGTCCTTCAGTAGCTTTGGCAACTCATTGTGCAGGACTCCACACAGCAGCTTTCCATCATCAATGTTTTCTCACAATGTGACAGGACCCATCAGTGAACAGGGCATATCGCTTCTCCTCATCTGGAAGCTTGATATATGGTGGGACCTCTTCAGCACATATTACCTCCTGTTCTGGTGACATCCTGAAATCTTTGCCCTCTGACAAGTGTGTGACCAGCTCCAATTTTCCTGGGCAGGTGGGGTTCCTATTTCAGCCTATTGTGTTATCAGTTGTGTTATCAGTGCAACCCACTTATTCCATGTGACATCTATTGCATAGTGTGTAGAGGAAACCCTTCCTTTGAACATTCAGCCCAGCACCAGCAGTCGGGGTGCCAGAAGGAGCTGTGCTTCAGCACCAACCACTTCTAAGGCAACTCAAACTCCTTCATATGCTGCCAGTACCTTTTTTTTGGTTGGAGTATAGTTGACCTCAGATCCTTTGCATCCCCGACTCCAAAATCCTAGAGGTTGGCCTCATATCTCCCCAGGTGTTTTCTGCCAGAGGCTCCGGGTAGGACCATTCAACACAGCTGCGGTGTAGAGCACATTTTTAATATCTTGTCCTGTCTGGACTGGCCCAAGGGCTACTGCATGCACAATCACCCATTTAATTTGTTCAAAAGTTTGTTGATGTTCAGGGCCCCATTCAAAATCATTCTTCTTCCGGGTTACGTGATAGAGTGGGCTCATAATCAAACTGCTATCTTGTTGATCACATCCATTGGGATCTGGTGATGCTTGTCTTGACATTTTATTCCTAAAAATTGGATGTCCTATGCAGGTCCCTTAAGCTTATTTTGTTTTATGGCAGAACCAGCCTTCAGAAGGATTTCAACTATTTTCTTCCCTTCCACAAAAACTTCTTCTGCTATGTCACCCCATACAATGATGTTGTCAATGTATTGCAAGTATTTCAGAGCTCCACTTTTCTGCAGTGTAGCATGGGACAGCCCATGATAAAAGGTGAGGCTGTTTCCACCCTTGGGGCAATAGATTCCAGGTATACTTGATGCCCCTCCAAGTGAACACAAACTGTGGCCTGCACTCTGATGGCAAAAAGATTGAGAAAAATGCGTTAGAAATGTCAATTGTAGCATACCACTTGGCTGCCTTCAACTTCAGCTCATATTGAAGCTCTAACATGTCCGGCATGGCAGCACTCAGCAGTGGTGCAACTTCATTCAGGCCATGGTAGTCCGCTGTTAGTCTTCATTCACCACTGGGCTTTCGGACTGGCCATACAGGGCTGTTGAAGGGTTAGCAAGTTTTGCTGATCACCTTTTGGCTCTCCAGTTGACCAGTCAGCTGCTGGATGGGGATAGGAAATCTTGGTGTGATACTGCCACCAGTGCATTGTTATGGTAGCATTTGGCATCTCCTGCTCTTCAACCCTCATCAACTCCTCCACAGAAGGGTCATCAGAAAGACCAGGCAAGGTGGACAACTGTTCAGCTCCCTCTGTCTCCATGACGACTATACCAAAATCCACCAGTATCCTTTTGGGTCCTTGAAATACCCTCTCTTGAAATAGTCTAGGTCAAGGATGCATGGGTGAAGTGCTGGGGCCTGGGCTGTGGGCCTCAAGTTGGAATTGACCTATGGATGAGTCACAACCCAGCAATATGTTTGGTTCCCCAAGTGGTTGCCCAAGGTCCCAGAGGCAGAACCTGGCCCACCTGTGAGAGTCCCCGCCTTCCCCCAGGTGATCATGGTTGGGGTGGTGGATGAGGCTAGAGATATATTAACCAGGAACTGAACAGTTTGTGAGAAGAAACAAGAATCTGATCAGTTTGAAGAGGGCTCCTGTTGGGAGCAGCTTGTTGAGCTCTCTCTCAGTGGTGTGTTCCTCCTTGGTCTGAGGAAGAAGAGAGCTAGCAGCACAAAATTGACATAGTGAGCAGCTCGGTCTG
The DNA here is from genome assembly GCA_013401335.1 of Brachypteracias leptosomus. Taxonomy (NCBI): domain Eukaryota; kingdom Metazoa; phylum Chordata; class Aves; order Coraciiformes; family Brachypteraciidae; genus Brachypteracias; species Brachypteracias leptosomus. The sequence continues at coordinate 44,240 of VYZX01019482.1, forward strand.
AAGGTGCTCTGAGCAACCTGACCTAGGTAGAGATGTCCCTACTTGTGTAGGAAGGTTGGACCAGATAACCTCTAGAGGTCCCTTCCAGACTAAACCATTCTATGATTCTAAGAAGTTCTTCAGGACAAAGGTGGCAAGACTCTGAAACCGACTGCTCAGAGAGGTTGCGGATGCCCCCTCCCTGGAGGTGTTCAAAGCCAGGTTGAATGAGGACTTGAGCAACCTGGTCTAGTTGAGAGGCGTCCCTGCCCATGGCAAGGAGGTTGGACTANTATGCTGCCAGTACCTTTTTTTTGGTTGGAGTATAGTTGACCTCAGATCCTTTGCATCCCCGACTCCAAAATCCTAGAGGTTGGCCTCATATCTCCCCAGGTGTTTTCTGCCAGAGGCTCCGGGTAGGACCATTCAACACAGCTGCGGTGTAGAGCACATTTTTAATATCTTGTCCTGTCTGGACTGGCCCAAGGGCTACTGCATGCACAATCACCCATTTAATTTGTTCAAAAGTTTGTTGATGTTCAGGGCCCCATTCAAAATCATTCTTCTTCCGGGTTACGTGATAGAGTGGGCTCATAATCAAACTGCTATCTTGTTGATCACATCCATTGGGATCTGGTGATGCTTGTCTTGACATTTTATTCCTAAAAATTGGATGTCCTATGCAGGTCCCTTAAGCTTATTTTGTTTTATGGCAGAACCAGCCTTCAGAAGGATTTCAACTATTTTCTTCCCTTCCACAAAAACTTCTTCTGCTATGTCACCCCATACAATGATGTTGTCAATGTATTGCAAGTATTTCAGAGCTCNCAGGACAAAGGTGGCAAGACTCTGAAACCGACTGCTCAGAGAGGTTGCGGATGCCCCCTCCCTGGAGGTGTTNAGTATTTCAGAGCTCCACTTTTCTGCAGTGTAGCATGGGACAGCCCATGATAAAAGGTGAGGCTGTTTCCACCCTTGGGGCAATAGATTCCAGGTATACTTGATGCCCCTCCAAGTGAACACAAACTGTGGCCTGCACTCTGATGGCAAAAAGATTGAGAAAAATGCGTTAGAAATGTCAATTGTAGCATACCACTTGGCTGCCTTCAACTTCAGCTCATATTGAAGCTCTAACATGTCCGGCATGGCAGCACTCAGCAGTGGTGCAACTTCATTCAGGCCATGGTAGTCCGCTGTTAGTCTTCATTCACCACTGGGCTTTCGGACTGGCCATACAGGGCTGTTGAAGGGTTAGCAAGTTTTGCTGATCACCTTTTGGCTCTCCAGTTGACCAGTCAGCTGCTGGATGGGGATAGGAAATCTTGGTGTGATACTGCCACCAGTGCATTGTTATGGTAGCATTTGGCATCTCCTGCTCTTCAACCCTCATCAACTCCTCCACAGAAGGGTCATCAGAAAGACCAGGCAAGGTGGACAACTGTTCAGCTCCCTCTGTCTCCATGACGACTATACCAAAATCCACCAGTATCCTTTTGGGTCCTTGAAATACCCTCTCTTGAAATAGTCTAGGTCAAGGATGCATGGGTGAAGTGCTGGGGCCTGGGCTGTGGGCCTCAAGTTGGAATTGACCTATGGATGAGTCACAACCCAGCAATATGTTTGGTTCCCCAAGTGGTTGCCCAAGGTCCCAGAGGCAGAACCTGGCCCACCTGTGAGAGTCCCCGCCTTCCCCCAGGTGATCATGGTTGGGGTGGTGGATGAGGCTAGAGATATATTAACCAGGAACTGAACAGTTTGTGAGAAGAAACAAGAATCTGATCAGTTTGAAGAGGGCTCCTGTTGGGAGCAGCTTGTTGAGCTCTCTCTCAGTGGTGTGTTCCTCCTTGGTCTGAGGAAGAAGAGAGCTAGCAGCACAAAATTGACATAGTGAGCAGCTCGGTCTGAAGGTGCTCTGAGCAACCTGACCTAGGTAGAGATGTCCCTACTTGTGTAGGAAGGTTGGACCAGATAACCTCTAGAGGTCCCTTCCAGACTAAACCATTCTATGATTCTAAGAAGTTCTTCAGGACAAAGGTGGCAAGACTCTGAAACCGACTGCTCAGAGAGGTTGCGGATGCCCCCTCCCTGGAGGTGTTCAAAGCCAGGTTGAATGAGGACTTGAGCAACCTGGTCTAGTTGAGAGGCGTCCCTGCCCATGGCAAGGAGGTTGGACTAGATGATCTCTAGGGTCCCTTTCAACCTAAGCCATTCTATGATTCTACGATTCTTTCCAGCCCTTTCACCAGTTTTGTTGTCCTCCTCTGGGCATATTCAAAGACCTTCACATCCTTCTTAAATTGCAGGGCCCAGAACTGCACGTAGTACTCAAGATGAGGCCACACCAATGCTGAATATAGTGGGAGAATCACCTCTTTTGACTATCCAGTTATACTGGGTTTGATGCACCCCAGGATACGGTTTGATGTCTACTTCTTGGCTTCCAGGGCATATCACTGACCCGTATTGATCCTGCTGCCAACCAACACCCCTAGATCCCTTTCTTCAGGGCTTCTCTACAGTCACTCCTTGCTCAAATTACACTTGTGCCCAGGGCTACTCCATCTCAGGTGAAGATTTTGGTACTTGGACTTGTTAAATTTCATCCCATCAACCATAGCCCAATGCTCCAATCTATCAAGATTCCTCTGTAAGGCGGCTTCTTCAAGAGAGTCAACAGCATCTCCCAGTTTGGTATCACCAACAAACTTGCTTATGGTGCATTCAACTCCTGCATCTAGATCATTAATCAATATATTGAACAGGATTGGCTCTAGAATTGAGCCCTGAAGAACACTGGTGACCAGTCACCAGCCATATATAACCTCGTTCACTACAACCTTTTGAACTCTGTCATTCAGCCAGTTCTTCATCCAATGCATCCTGAACCCCCTTGTCTGACAGCTGGACAACTTGTTCTGAAGGATGCTGTGAGAGACAGTATCAAAAGTTTTACTAAACTCCGGAACAACTACATCCACCACCCTCCCTTCTTATCATAGGATATCAAATTATTTAAACAAGACTTTCCCTTTCTGAACCCATGTTGACTGGGCGTTATGATTGCATTGTTCTTAAAATGTCTTTCAGTAGTACCAAGCATAATCTTCTCCATAATTTTTCTGGAAACTGAGGTTACACTAACANCCTCCCTGGAGGTGTTCAAAGCCAGGTTGAATGAGGACTTGAGCAACCTGGTCTAGTTGAGAGGCGTCCCTGCCCATGGCAAGGAGGTTGGACTAGATGATCTCTAGGGTCCCTTTCAACCTAAGCCATTCTATGATTCTACGATTCTTTCCAGCCCTTTCACCAGTTTTGTTGTCCTCCTCTGGGCATATTCAAAGACCTTCACATCCTTCTTAAATTGCAGGGCCCAGAACTGCACGTAGTACTCAAGATGAGGCCACACCAATGCTGAATATAGTGGGAGAATCACCTCTTTTGACTATCCAGTTATACTGGGTTTGATGCACCCCAGGATACGGTTTGATGTCTACTTCTTGGCTTCCAGGGCATATCACTGACCCGTATTGATCCTGCTGCCAACCAACACCCCTAGATCCCTTTCTTCAGGGCTTCTCTACAGTCACTCCTTGCTCAAATTACACTTGTGCCCAGGGCTACTCCATCTCAGGTGAAGATTTTGGTACTTGGACTTGTTAAATTTCATCCCATCAACCATAGCCCAATGCTCCAATCTATCAAGATTCCTCTGTAAGGCGGCTTCTTCAAGAGAGTCAACAGCATCTCCCAGTTTGGTATCACCAACAAACTTGCTTATGGTGCATTCAACTCCTGCATCTAGATCATTAATCAATATATTGAACAGGATTGGCTCTAGAATTGAGCCCTGAAGAACACTGGTGACCAGTCACCAGCCATATATAACCTCGTTCACTACAACCTTTTGAACTCTGTCATTCAGCCAGTTCTTCATCCAATGCATCCTGAACCCCCTTGTCTGACAGCTGGACAACTTGTTCTGAAGGATGCTGTGAGAGACAGTATCAAAAGTTTTACTAAACTCCGGAACAACTACATCCACCACCCTCCCTTCTTATCATAGGATATCAAATTATTTAAACAAGACTTTCCCTTTCTGAACCCATGTTGACTGGGCGTTATGATTGCATTGTTCTTAAAATGTCTTTCAGTAGTACCAAGCATAATCTTCTCCATAATTTTTCTGGAAACTGAGGTTACACTAACAGCTCTGTAGTTCCATGGGTCTTCCATCATATCCTTTATGTAGATTTGAATAACATTGGCTAACTTCTAGTCAGCAGAGACCTCCGCAGACTACCAAGACCTTTGGTCGATGATCAAGAGAGGTCCTGCCATGATAACTGCTAGCTATTTCAGTACTCTGGGATGAATCCCATCAGGCCCCAAGGACTTCTGAACATTCACCTGATACAGCTGGTCCATTACAATTTCAATGTTAACAAATGGAGAGTCACTGTTCCCACACCTATAGTCCTCTGATTCAGGGGACCGGGCTGTCTTATTATCTAGAACAACAATGGCCAGCTTCAACTTGAATTGAGCTTTGGCCTTTTGTGTCTTCTCCCTATGTATACAAATTACAACTTTGTAATCTTTCTGCGAAGCCTGACCTCACTTCCAGAGATCACACGATTTCTTTTTCTTCTGGTCGTCCACAAGGAGTTCCCTGTTCAGCCAAGCCAGTCTTCTGTCCCATTTGCTTGACNATAATTTTCCCCAAAATAAAGGAACACTACTGAAAATGAATATACTTTATGGTCAAACTGTAAGTGCTGTGACCAGATACTTTGAGAATATCTAAAGTGTTTTATAAATATGCTGACTACTACTTGCATGAGTAAGGTCAATAGAATTGTTTTGTTGTCAAGGTGGAAGAAAGACACTGAAGGGAATATGCATGTTAGAATTAAGACACACAAATATAGGTTAAAAAGCTTAGATCCAATATAGATATGGAATTTTTACTTTTAGTTGAACAACTCCCATTTTAAGTAACATATCTTGAATTATAGTATTGCTGTGAAAGGTGTAGAATACAAAGCATTTAAGGTATGGATTTTTTAACCACACACATTTGCAAAAAACTTCACTGTATTCCTCATCAAACAGCATGAGAATTTCCTTCAAGACTGTTTAAAAAGATTGTCTTGGTCTTGTTTGTTTTGTACTGTTTTATCATCTTCCACTATAAAACAAAAGATTGTGACTTTCTAATTATAAAACTAATTAACTCTCACAAAGTAAAGGATCTGGATTTTAGTTCTTGAGCTATTTCTGTAGGTGTAGGGCATGAAACAATTCACTATCTTATCTCAACCCCAAATTGTGTATTTAGAGAACAGGGACCTCTCCTTACCAGCCTAATTATGAAGTTCTACGAAATGTAAAACAACTGCAGTTGTTTGTATAGATATAGTTTTCCTGCATGGTTTTCATTTTTTTTCCCATTATATGTCTTGTTCATATATGAAAGTTTTATTGCTGCAGCCACAGATTTGAATGTTTTGTCCTCAAAATGCTAATAATAAAACAGCTATGAGAGCTGTGTTTTCGGTTTGTTGTGCTTTCAGATAAGTTTAACATTTTTTCTATCCCTGTCTTTTTTTTTTTAATTGCAAGAGCTTGCTCATACTTAAAAAAATTCAAAACTGTACTAATGTCATACTAGATCAATACATACAATGCAGAAAACTCTTTTATTGGCTGTCTATAAACGTACAGTTTGATACTCTCTTCATAACTTCCCTGTCCTTGCTTTCTTCTCCTTCATTGACTATTCACTTTATAACTCTCCTTTTACACTGTTTTAGATTTTATAATTGAGTCTGTGAATGATATTGTATTAATAAATGCCTTGGAGACATAAGTCTATTTTTTTTCCAGAAGAGCAATATATCCTCAGTGTATCATTTTTATGGGATTACTGTAATCTTTCTTCTCCCTTTATTTCCTTGTTTTATTCTCTGAAAATCACTTTAAGGAGTCTTTAGAGATTGCCTCTTCACACAAATATCAGAAATATTTCTTAACATTTGACACTATCTGTTCTAAATGAAACACATTGAAATTTACACAGAGACACCTAGAATCTAGACACCTCTGAGTAGTGCTCAACAAGAAAAAAACTGGGAGGGGATGAAACCTGGGAACATTTATTGATAGTAACTTGGTTAGTTAATTATTTTTAATTTAAAAGAAATCTGTCATTTTAAGGAGAAATGTGTGAAATTTTAAAAATGCACTTCAAATACATCAATGAAATGGAAGGAGAAGGGCTGGATTGTTAAAAGAATTACATATAAAGTAAGCTACAAAAATATATGATTCTATGCAAATCGCAAGTTTTGGTCTCCTTTTCAGCTTTTCTAAACAATGTAAAAATAGTTTAAATTAACAGTCTTGCACATTGGAACTGCACAGAAGAATGAACATTAGGATAGTTTAGAAAATACAAACATGGAGTAAATTAGAATTTCTGAGAAAATGGTGAGAAAAGTTGAAAAAGACTAAGTGATAAGTGGTGCAAAGAAGTAGTAAAACCTATCACATCTGTTAAATATACCTCCTATGACCTATTCAAAATGTCATTTATAGAAAACTCTCAAACCACTAATTTTTCATAAAGCCTGGTAAAACACAAAAAACTTAATTTTCTTTTTGCTACATTTGCAGTGAAATACAGGACAGGGAGGTGAGGAGAAAGGCTTGAGGTTTCATTATTTTGTTTTTCCTGGTAAATGATTTAGTTGTTCGGTCATTTTCTGTATTTGTACTTTAAAAAATACAGACAGAGTGCAGAATCTGCTGAAATGTCAAACTCTTTTGATTTATTAAGTAATCTGAAAAAGATGTGCTCCAGTCATGACATTTGCATTTGATTAGCAAAGACAACATAATCCAGTATGACATTCTGTTAAGGCAGATTAAATATTATTACATAGAGAAGGTGGTCAAAGAGTTTACAAGAATTTCTGTTTACTTCTCTGCAGTTGAAAAGTGTAATTTTGAAACTAAACATTTAAAATAAGATAATAGAGAACCTTTCTCCAGTTGCTCAGTAGTAGCTATTTCCATTCCTTTGCCTCTACTCTGTTAAAGAAATTACTATAGATGTCTATAGCTTTAATTTTAGACACTCAAGTTGTTAAGCCACTTCTAAATGTAAATAATTTCTCTGTACAGACTTACTCAAAGCTTAATCTGTAGATAGGCAAAAGCTAACTACTAGGCTATTATTAAGAGAAAGATGAACTAAAAATAGTCAAAGCAAACCACTATTGAAAAAGGAGACTTTCAGGAAGTCAAAATATGCCTTCCCATAGTCATACAATAAGTAGAAATCAGAAAATATCACAGTGAAAAGCATTTCTTCCAGGACTCCATGTGAGATAAGCATATATCGTATAGTAAGATATGTACTTGAACTGAACTACAAAGAAGGAACAAACAAAAGTGAGATGGAAATTATCCATATATCATAGAATTATAAAATGGTTTGAGTTGGAAGCGATCTTAAAGATCACCTTGTTCCAATCCCCCTGCCATGGGCAGGGACACTTCCCACTAGACGAGGTTACTCAAATCCCAGTCCAACCTGGCCTTGAACACATCCAGTGATGAGCATCCACAACTTCCCTGAGTAACCTGTTCCAGTGTCTCACCACCCCCACAGTGAAGAATTTCTTCCTAATTTCTAGTCTACATTTACCCTTTTCCAGTTTACCCCTCATGCTATCACTACAAGCCCTTGTAGAAAGTCCCTCCCTAGNTTACTCACACAATGGAATTGCGTGATAGACAAAAGCAGAACTTGTTGAATAAAAGATGACTCTTGGTCATTTCTTCAATATGCTTACCAGGGTTCAGATCTTTTAGGCTTCCTTGGTTCATATGGCCACTGTAGTGGGTCTGTCTGAGCTGATTTTCCCCATACAGACTGGAAGCCAGAAGGTGTTGATAACACACGCCCTTGTTATGATTCCCACACAGCACCAAAGGTACGGGGTGTGTGTGGGGGGNTGACCAATAGGATATTCCATACCATATGATGTCAGCTCAACTATAAAGGGAGGAGGACGGGGGGATTCTGGGAAGACATTTGTCCTCTGAGCAACCGGTACGCGTTCTGGAGCCCTGCTTCCCGGGACAGGCCCGACACCGCCTGCGGATGGGAAGTAGAGAGTAACGGCTTTGCTGCTTTTGCTTCGCGCACGCATGACCTTGCTTTCTCTGCTGTTTATTAAACTGCTTCTTATCATAACCCGCAGGTTTTCCTTTTCCATCTTACTCTCTCCCCGCTTGCCTTGCTGACGGAGGTTTTGGTGGGGGGTGGGGGGAGTGATAGAGGGACTAGGGGTGGGCACCGGGCACCCAGCCAAGGTAAACCCACCACAGCCACAAAATAATTTTCCCCAAAATAAAGGAACACTACTGAAAATGAATATACTTTATGGTCAAACTGTAAGTGCTGTGACCAGATACTTTGAGAATATCTAAAGTGTTTTATAAATATGCTGACTACTACTTGCATGAGTAAGGTCAATAGAATTGTTTTGTTGTCAAGGTGGAAGAAAGACACTGAAGGGAATATGCATGTTAGAATTAAGACACACAAATATAGGTTAAAAAGCTTAGATCCAATATAGATATGGAATTTTTACTTTTAGTTGAACAACTCCCATTTTAAGTAACATATCTTGAATTATAGTATTGCTGTGAAAGGTGTAGAATACAAAGCATTTAAGGTATGGATTTTTTAACCACACACATTTGCAAAAAACTTCACTGTATTCCTCATCAAACAGCATGAGAATTTCCTTCAAGACTGTTTAAAAAGATTGTCTTGGTCTTGTTTGTTTTGTACTGTTTTATCATCTTCCACTATAAAACAAAAGATTGTGACTTTCTAATTATAAAACTAATTAACTCTCACAAAGTAAAGGATCTGGATTTTAGTTCTTGAGCTATTTCTGTAGGTGTAGGGCATGAAACAATTCACTATCTTATCTCAACCCCAAATTGTGTATTTAGAGAACAGGGACCTCTCCTTACCAGCCTAATTATGAAGTTCTACGAAATGTAAAACAACTGCAGTTGTTTGTATAGATATAGTTTTCCTGCATGGTTTTCATTTTTTTTCCCATTATATGTCTTGTTCATATATGAAAGTTTTATTGCTGCAGCCACAGATTTGAATGTTTTGTCCTCAAAATGCTAATAATAAAACAGCTATGAGAGCTGTGTTTTCGGTTTGTTGTGCTTTCAGATAAGTTTAACATTTTTTCTATCCCTGTCTTTTTTTTTTTAATTGCAAGAGCTTGCTCATACTTAAAAAAATTCAAAACTGTACTAATGTCATACTAGATCAATACATACAATGCAGAAAACTCTTTTATTGGCTGTCTATAAACGTACAGTTTGATACTCTCTTCATAACTTCCCTGTCCTTGCTTTCTTCTCCTTCATTGACTATTCACTTTATAACTCTCCTTTTACACTGTTTTAGATTTTATAATTGAGTCTGTGAATGATATTGTATTAATAAATGCCTTGGAGACATAAGTCTATTTTTTTTCCAGAAGAGCAATATATCCTCAGTGTATCATTTTTATGGGATTACTGTAATCTTTCTTCTCCCTTTATTTCCTTGTTTTATTCTCTGAAAATCACTTTAAGGAGTCTTTAGAGATTGCCTCTTCACACAAATATCAGAAATATTTCTTAACATTTGACACTATCTGTTCTAAATGAAACACATTGAAATTTACACAGAGACACCTAGAATCTAGACACCTCTGAGTAGTGCTCAACAAGAAAAAAACTGGGAGGGGATGAAACCTGGGAACATTTATTGATAGTAACTTGGTTAGTTAATTATTTTTAATTTAAAAGAAATCTGTCATTTTAAGGAGAAATGTGTGAAATTTTAAAAATGCACTTCAAATACATCAATGAAATGGAAGGAGAAGGGCTGGATTGTTAAAAGAATTACATATAAAGTAAGCTACAAAAATATATGATTCTATGCAAATCGCAAGTTTTGGTCTCCTTTTCAGCTTTTCTAAACAATGTAAAAATAGTTTAAATTAACAGTCTTGCACATTGGAACTGCACAGAAGAATGAACATTAGGATAGTTTAGAAAATACAAACATGGAGTAAATTAGAATTTCTGAGAAAATGGTGAGAAAAGTTGAAAAAGACTAAGTGATAAGTGGTGCAAAGAAGTAGTAAAACCTATCACATCTGTTAAATATACCTCCTATGACCTATTCAAAATGTCATTTATAGAAAACTCTCAAACCACTAATTTTTCATAAAGCCTGGTAAAACACAAAAAACTTAATTTTCTTTTTGCTACATTTGCAGTGAAATACAGGACAGGGAGGTGAGGAGAAAGGCTTGAGGTTTCATTATTTTGTTTTTCCTGGTAAATGATTTAGTTGTTCGGTCATTTTCTGTATTTGTACTTTAAAAAATACAGACAGAGTGCAGAATCTGCTGAAATGTCAAACTCTTTTGATTTATTAAGTAATCTGAAAAAGATGTGCTCCAGTCATGACATTTGCATTTGATTAGCAAAGACAACATAATCCAGTATGACATTCTGTTAAGGCAGATTAAATATTATTACATAGAGAAGGTGGTCAAAGAGTTTACAAGAATTTCTGTTTACTTCTCTGCAGTTGAAAAGTGTAATTTTGAAACTAAACATTTAAAATAAGATAATAGAGAACCTTTCTCCAGTTGCTCAGTAGTAGCTATTTCCATTCCTTTGCCTCTACTCTGTTAAAGAAATTACTATAGATGTCTATAGCTTTAATTTTAGACACTCAAGTTGTTAAGCCACTTCTAAATGTAAATAATTTCTCTGTACAGACTTACTCAAAGCTTAATCTGTAGATAGGCAAAAGCTAACTACTAGGCTATTATTAAGAGAAAGATGAACTAAAAATAGTCAAAGCAAACCACTATTGAAAAAGGAGACTTTCAGGAAGTCAAAATATGCCTTCCCATAGTCATACAATAAGTAGAAATCAGAAAATATCACAGTGAAAAGCATTTCTTCCAGGACTCCATGTGAGATAAGCATATATCGTATAGTAAGATATGTACTTGAACTGAACTACAAAGAAGGAACAAACAAAAGTGAGATGGAAATTATCCATATATCATAGAATTATAAAATGGTTTGAGTTGGAAGCGATCTTAAAGATCACCTTGTTCCAATCCCCCTGCCATGGGCAGGGACACTTCCCACTAGACGAGGTTACTCAAATCCCAGTCCAACCTGGCCTTGAACACATCCAGTGATGAGCATCCACAACTTCCCTGAGTAACCTGTTCCAGTGTCTCACCACCCCCACAGTGAAGAATTTCTTCCTAATTTCTAGTCTACATTTACCCTTTTCCAGTTTACCCCTCATGCTATCACTACAAGCCCTTGTAGAAAGTCCCTCCCTAGTTTTCTTGTAGGCCCCTTTCAAATACTGGAACGCTGAAAAAAGATCTCTCTGGAACCTTCACTTCTCCAGGCTGAACAACTCAACTCAGCCTGTACTCACAGGGGAGGTGTTCCAGCCTCCTGACCATCTTTATGGCCCCCTTCTGGACCTGCTCAAGCAGGTACATGTCATTCTTATGCTGGGAGTCCAAGAGCTGGACACAATGCTCCAGGTGGGGTCTCACCAGCAGAGAGTAGAGGGGGAGAATCACCTCCCTTGACCTGTTGGTCACGCTAACATATCACTATTATACACTACTTATATATGTACTTGAGATGATCAATAAGACCTGTTATTTGGGTGACCTAAACATTATTTCACCTGAAAAATTCTGCTCCTTATTTCAATTTTGTTTTGAAAGTTGAAGGCAAAAGTACTTGACAGTGGTAGCACATTGTTCGAGAAAGAACTTCTGATAAAAGAATAAAATGTATTCTTTTCAGTAGTGATGATGAGATACATTTATCTTTTACATCCAGCTAGAACTTTCATAAATAACCTTTGTTTAAATAGTGTTAAAAAAAAATAGGAGAAGCAGGGGAAGTAGGAGCTATCATCCCATGTTGCAATATCTACACTGAAGAGGCAAAACCCGGACTCAGAAAATAAACTGTTAGTCTCTTCAGAGCAATCAGCAGAAAAGAGATGTCATTTGTAGAGTTGAAATGTTTTATAACTCACTTCCTCTCAATCATCCAACCACTGCCTGATACCTACTTTCAAGGTACTGGAAAGGCTGAGATGGGGGCCTGAAATAGGCAGCTTGACTTGAACTTAGATTTCAAGATGGAGATTTGTGTTCCCATGGAATTTCACATCTTCTAATATCACTAAATGAGAAAGTAAAGCTAAGCCCTTTTTCACTTGAAACTAGCAAGGAAATCATAAAAGAAATATAAAACCTAAAACAATAGAAAAAAGAGTGCCAAAATAAATCAGCATGTTAAGGTCAAATGCCCATTCAGAAGTTCATTTTTAAGCCAAAATTTCAATGTGGAGAAATACCATGGATGTCAGTGTGCATACCTACATCTCTACAGTCAGTTTAAACAAGACATTTTCTAGTAACTCCCCTGTCTTCATGTATTGTTTCCAATATGAACAGTTTCAACAGTATTGTACTAATAAAATACCACAATGTATTAAAAAGAGAAAATGTTTCTTTCACGGGCTTCAAGGTATCTTTAAAAAACCACAAAACCCTAAGAACCCTTCACAGTCTCTAATCCACTCCATGAAAAGTAAGTAATGGGATTAGATCACTATCAGAGTTTCTTTCATTGAGTTAAATAAGCTGAGTGCTACTGAAAAGGACTATGCTCTTCAATACAGCAGAACACGAAACACTTTTGTTGGTGTTAAAGTTAGATATCCTCATTGTGCTCATTGTGTTTAGTCATGTCCTCAAAACCTTTCCCTCACCTGGACTCAAATACTCCCAGTATTAACATCTGCTTAAGACTATGCTAAAAACCATCAGTCTTAACTAATTTTCTGTCTGGAATTTTTAATTGTTGGCTTCATTATTAAGTGGCAGCCTCTAATTTTGATCTGCATTTCACAGCAGTGTTTCTACCATATCTGAGAAAGTTTTTCTATGTCTTCGTTTTACAGTTCAGCCATTTCATAGCTATGCAGTTCATCTGGCTTAGATGTCCATTGCTACTTAGTGACAATACACAATTCATCAAAATGTAGTAAATCTAGTAGGATTATTTAAAATATATGAAAGGATTTATTAATTCATTTCTAGAAGGATAATTTATCTTTAATCTGATTAAAACAGAACATTTAAATAAATCAGTTATATTAGCTTTAGGTACATCTATTCTTTGTGGTTTATTTTTAGTTTATAGTTCTATCACACATATAGGATCATTGAAAATTAAATATGGCAGGAATTTTTATTGAAAAAGAAAATTCATCAAAATGGAAAAAGTTACTATGGAAAAACTGATGATCTCAAATCTAAACTGTCATTTTGTACACTATTTACATGAGAAGTCATAAACATACTCTGTCATATTAATTTATGATGAAAGTGATAATTTTAATCACAAACTAAAAAGACATTCTTAAACAACATTTTTGTAGATTATAAAATAAACTTCATTTTCCATATAAACTTCTTAATTTTTCTGCAAGATTATTATTTTTTTTTCTACAAAAACTTGCTTTAGATTTGACTGAGCCTCTCCCAATGGTCTTAATATATGTTAACTATATAAAATTTAAATATTTTAATATTTATATAATATCTTCCTTATTTATCTAGATTAACTTTGCATTTCCTACAAATTACATTTCCTGGAGTGTCATGGCTATCCTCCCTTGCCTAGCTCCTGAACAGTGGCAGTATAACGTAAATTTTATTAGGTATTAATATAGCTAGAAAACAGGGTATTTATGGTTAAACCTCTACTGGTTTACAGTTTTATGTCTTAGGTACCAAGAAATTTTAGATATCATGGTACCAAGAAAATAACAACAAATTGACAGAAATTAGGGGAAAAAGTGATATTTGGAGCTGGAGGGAATGACTGCAGAGTAATGATGAATAGAGCTAAAAATAAAAGAGTTTAGCTGAACAGTAACTAAGGGGGATGAGAGAGACAGTGAGACAGAGAGAGAAAGAAAAGAAGAGAAATTATTTTATATGGAAATCAGACTATCTTAGAAGTAATGAAATTAGATTAATAAATGGAAAGTTTAGACTGAATATTGGTAGATATCCTGATAGGGAGATATATTAGGATTTGGAACAGTCTCCTAAGGGTAGTGGTAGAAGATTCATCATTTGGCATTTTTAACACTAGACAGGACAAAGCACAGGAAAAAATATAGTTGGGGAAAATCCTGCCTTGACAGAGAGATGAAATGAATAATCTAATAGGCCTTTTCCATCTCTAACTTGTTGCTATGAAACTGCCAGAAAAGACTAAATTTAATCTTCTCAGTGTCTTTTATTCTTTTATACATAAATTATCTTAATCTTTTCTGTGCATTTTCTGCCTCTTCTGTCTCCTTTAAAACAGATTTAGAAGGAGTATTTAAAATATTTTCATTCTATTTCCTCTTCTTCAACTGTTGCAGGTTAATTTTAGTTCTCATATGAACAGTACATGAAAATGAATAGTGGTTACTTGGGCATTAGAGATGAGCAGGAATTTTTCATTTAAATGTTTTCTTTTTGAATTTTCAAGATTTTCACTAAGCTTTTGCAAAATTTTAGGTTGCAGTTCTAATTCAGACAAAATTAAAAATAAACTTTAATCACCAGCTATGTTTTGAACAATGTATTTAGAAATTATAATAAAAAAATGGTTCAGGCAAACATTTTAAAAAATCCAAGAGTGATATTGATGAAGGAAATACGTGTCACTGAAATTTTTCAGGCAGTATATTTTGCTATTCTCTTACTGTTCTTGACTTTGTTTGCTTTTATATGTATTTTCTTTCAGCAAAGGGGAATACCAATAGATGCTTTATTCTCAATGGATCATATAGACACATGTCACAGCAAAGTTACCAAGCAAGTGTACCATCTCTCCTATGAAATAGTCCTCAGAGAGCCAAGGGCCACAGGAGATTTGGAAGTGACATGCCACAAGAGACAGACCACAACTTTCAGAGAAGGTGCTATGAGAATCATAGCTTTGTCCCTCATGTCATATATGGAAAACCACAAGGAGAGGGAAAAATTACGGTTGTGATGTGCCAGATACAGAAGTGGAATTAACAGTGCGATTAATTAATGTTGTGGTTTAAGGTT